>NW_010582653.1:48117-108581 GCF_000705375.1 Tinamus guttatus | reverse complement strand
TCCTCGTCGGCTCCTCCACAACCTGCATCAAAAAGTTATCATCGACGCTCTGCAGGAACCTCCAGGACTGCTTGTGCCTGGCTGTGTTGTCCTCCCAGTTGATGTTGGCGTAGTTGAAGTCCCCCATGAGAACCAGGGCCTGTGACCGTGTGGTCAGGTGGCCTGTAGCAGACACCCACCACAGTGTCTCCCACATTAGCCTGCCCTCTAATCCTTACCCACAAACACTCAACTTGCTCATCCTCCACTCCCAGGTTGAGCTCCATGCATTCCAGTTGCTCTCTCACATAAAGAGCAACTCCACCACCTCACCTTCCCAGCCTGTCCTTCCTAAAGAGCACATAGCCTTCCATGTCAGCGCTCCAGTCGTGCGAGCTATCCCACCACGTCTCTGTGATTCCAATGAGATCATGATGCTGGGACTGCACACAGATCTCCAGTTCATCCTGCTTATTCCCCATGCTTCGCGCATTGGTATACAGGCATTTCAGGGAAGCAACAGAGGCCACAGGTAAACTTTTTCTCCTTTAACCTCACTGATGATTTCTAAACTATGTGGTCTGTTGAACGGAGCAATTTATATCAATATAACACCATTCTCTCATTAGTTAAAATGCCTTTAGATACCTGTATCTCCAAGCTTTTTTGTTATTGATGTTTGTTTTTCCTTTTTTTTTCATCTTTGTTTGCTTGATTTTATTTCACAGGGGCTTTGTTAACTAAAAAGAAAAAAGAAACAGAAATAGGATATTATTTTGAAATGCATGTATTCTACTGCCCCAATTCTATTATTTCATTTCAGTCATAACAGCTAGAAATAAATAATTGATACATTAAACAACCCTAAATTACAAATCCTTAGATGGCTGCCCCAAGATAATGCCTTTGCTAATGAAGCAGATAGATTGATTCAAAACTATTCAAGGGCTGGAAATAAACAAGATCTCTGTTACAGGAACTAGAACTCTCTTTTACTGATGAAGACATTATGTCAAACAGCTGTCTACATAATTTCTAGGCATTTGTAATATGAATCATCATTTCATATAATAGATATTTTACTCTCATATCCATAGAATTTTGAAGTCCTTTGTTTCACATAATAAAAATAAGTTCTGGTACATATGTTGCAAAGTCTTTTCTGTTGTAGATTACAGGTTAATCTTGTTTTAGAAACAAATCTTTGACTCAAAAACACTTTTGCTTCTGAAGAAGTTTGGTGTGGTGAACTGGTTTAAAATGTTGAGAATATAAAAGGGAGCTGTTTAGATTCAATCAAGGAATTCTAATAAATGTCTTTGTAATGAATATGTGGATTTCTTGGTAATGAATAAGATATTACAGATTCTCTTGTAATAGATTTTAGATTTTTAAATAGGCCCTTATTTATTCCCTTAATCTAAGTTCAGGTGGGGATTAAGCATACAAAGAGGAAATTTAAATATCATTAAAACAAGCTCTTACTATTTAGCAGCTTGGTGAAAGCACCACCTCACCTATCTCAGCTGTGGTGAAAGCACACCCGGTTGTGACTGTTCTTCTGTACCTTCCACAGTAGATTGTGCAAGGTATTTCCTAAAATTGATCAGCAGTGTCAGACCTCATAAACAACTAATCCAAAAAAGCTTGAGATACTCCATATATTCAGAATATTGATGTGCTAATTATATTTTTGCATAACACAAACTTTTACTGCCCTTAAGAGGTTTCAAATGCAACATTATGGTGCAGGTCTCCTACTTATTGGAAAAACAAGACAGAAGAAATATGAAAATCAGTTTATAATGCCAACACACATTCAAATTAAAGTTAATTGTCATGAATAGTATTGCTTTTGTTGTCACTTCAATCGTGTTCTTTAAGGCTGATCCTTTTTGGCACAGAGACTTATGACAAAACCTTTCTCTTTCTAGGACTTGGAAGGCTTATTTTCAGTTTGAAACCATTAAAAAGATACATCTCCAAATGCTACTTTCAGTAAGTTGATACTAGACTGAAGGACACTTACTACAGAGGGGATCTCAAAGTTAGATTAGACTTAGGTATGGCTTGCATCTGCATGTGACCTGATGCCTCTATGGCCTCAGGAAGTCACATGTGCTGTGCTTGTGAAAAGGAGTAAAAAAGGCATGCTATTTCTTGCAGCATGTCACTTTCTCACAATTCACACCCAGGCTTTCTTCTGGTGTCTTACATGTGCTTCAAGTCATAACCTTCATGCCTGTAGTAGAATTCGATTAGTTAACTATTATTAATTAAAAGTACTTTTTATGCATGAAAGGGTTTTGTGTACATACTGCAAATAGGAATTCTTTACTTAGGGGGACACATTAGAAGAGTTTTACGGCCAAATTAATACTCTAGTTGGAACTAAGATTTGGTTGTGTGTTTAAAATAAAGAAAAGAACAGACAGAGCACTGGAACAGGCTGCCCAGAGACATTATGGAGTCTCCTTCTCTGGAGATCTTCAAAACCCGCTTGGACGCAGCCCTGTGCCACGTGCTCTAGGTGACCCTGCGTGTGCAGAGGGGTTGGACTAGATGAGCTCTAGAGGTCCCTTGCAACCTTAAGCATTCTATGATTCTATGAGAAGGATATTATAATAATAAAAAAAAACTGATCACCCACAAGATCTCCTTGCTAAATGAAAAATATTCCGAACATAGTTTGAGATGATGGAGGAGTAACAATCAAACTAGAACGAAAGGCAAAATTTCCTCTTTGAAAGAAATATTTACCTAGAAAAGTCTGAGCTAAATTTCTTTGTCACTCAGAGCTACAGGCAGTTTTATGTATCTTCTTAGCTTTGTAGAAAAGGGAATGACAATTTTTTACATGTATATAACAATATGCTAAATAAGACAACAAAGTCTGGATAACATACCAAATGTCATCCACTTAGCCTGGATCACAGGGAAATAGAAAACTAAGACTCTTCTCTATTTCATTTTTATCTGTCATGCTTTAAAGTGCTTTCTAAAACAGCATTTGTGGTTCCTACCAGTAAAGAAATATATTCTGTGGAATGAAACTTTCAAGAGAAATGAACAATTAGGAACAACTGTCCCAACTGTCTCCAAAAGAGAGACTTTTTGTCTTACCGATACACTGCAGATATTCTTAGATTAAGCAAAGGGTGGAAAGTATAGATAATTTCCCACATTGCTATCATCCTTTATTGTTACTCTTATTTAATTAAAGGCTAACATCACGTACCTCCTATCTCTATTTGCCATGGAGAAATGTAAAAAGTATAAAGTGTCTTCTTTTAAGAAATAAGAGAAAAGGGAAAAGCCAGTATATCATAAGCAAGGAGTTTTTGTCCCAGAAGAGCTTTTACATGGTAAAAGTGACTGATACTGCTTTTAAAGTGAAGAAATGTGACACTGTATTTTCAAACTTTGTGGTTCATATTTTCTCAAAATACTAGCAAAGTGCAGAAAATCAATTTGAATGGTCAGTGCAGCACTTTTGGGATTAGAATATTTACATTTATGAAATTGGTATTAGGGGTCTGGGCTACAGTGGACATCAAATTATTTTACAATATGTCCCCAAACAATTTTCATTCAAAATGAATGCAGGTGCTTCGCTCTGAAAACAGCTGTTCCCTAAACTAAACTACTCAAAGTACTGTAATTGTGCAAAATAGCTTCTAAGGGGCCTCATTCAAAATGCAGCATGATCAAAAATTGGCTTGCAAATTCCCTACTTAATTTGAGGTCCTTGGTGATATGTGAGGTACAATAAAGCTCTTATTCTTCAGAAGGACAAACTTTCATCTAGAATGATCATCCTAGAAAACAAACTAGATTAAATCTGTGGTATTATCTCAGTTATTCAAGGCCAGAGTTCTGTCTGCAAATTTCATGGGACAAAAACAATAAAAGATTTAACTCTCCATAGCGCCCTAGTGTAGCATTGAGACAGTCCAGCTGTTTCCAAGAGTGATTAGTTTATTCTACCTATATTTGGAACACTTTTTTCCAAACTCTCTGCTGTAAAGAAACATCAGACTTAGTCCATATAGGGATAGGTTTCACCTACTTTGGGGATTTTCGTGTGCTCATTTTCCTTGTTTTGTCTAAACACTGCTATATTGTGACATGGCATTAGCTGCTTTTTAGCTTTTATGAGGCTTGTGTCTGCCTTTGATAAAAAGGGTCCCATACCCTCTGGATGCCTCTTTGCCTCGATCCACCCATTACCATAGATGCCTTATTGCAATTTTGGCATTTGCATTGGCACAGGTGTATGTGCTTGGTTTTAGTCTTGCATCCCACTTGCCTTCATAGCAATTTCACAAGCGGATGTCAGGCAGACAGCTTACCTGTAGGTCAAATCTGGCATGCAGCAATAGCTTCTAATATTGGTTGGTGTCAGAGCTCAGCAAAGTAAAATTGGAGGATATTGTGCCAAGCAAATTTAGAACTATCAATACTGCTGCTTCTGATGTAAGTATTTCTGGGCATCTGTCTGTCCACATGGAAATACTGGAAAAATACCTAATTCAGTTAAGTTAATTCCACAACATATGTGCAATAGGACCAAGTGAAATGGATGAACAGTTTGGCATGGATCAATACCTTTCAGTGCTGGCAGTCATGGAAATTACTCTTATTTACTTTTATTCAGAAAAATAGAACTTCACATTTTATAAATAATAAAAAAGTACAATAAAGGATATAACTAGCTATTTTTCTTGTGTTGTACTAATGAAAGGAATGCTCAAGCACATTAGTGCTTTCTAGTGTGACCATACATTATTATAAGCAAAATGAAAATCTTCCTGTATAAACTCACACGTATGTGCAACCTGCTTTTAAAGTTAGCTTAGAGAGTATCCTTGTAAGTGATTATAGATAGCTCTAAGGTGGGTAAGTACCAGTCTTCCAGACTTCATTTCTTATCAATGGAGAGCAAGCAGCACTTTTTGGGGACAGCTCATTTCAACTAAAGCAAAATAATTGAAGCATTTTTGTTACATCATGCATTTAGTCCACAATGTTGGGAAGCCACAGTTCAGCTTTGAAAGACTGATAGATTGGCACATCATGGTGATAACTGAATAATCCAAATAGATTCACGGTCTTTTACCATTTTTCTTCCTTGCCCCCCCCTGCAACCTTTTTTTTTTTACCATTTTTCTTCCTTGCCCCCCCCTGCAACCTTTTTTTTTTTTTTTTTTTCCTCAAAGGTCTCTACCATATTTAAGTTTGTATGGTATATTTTTTTCTCTTACATTTTATGTGGTACTAGCCATGCTACAGCAAAGGAAAACACTACTTGCTTCTTTCAGTCTAACTGTCTTTGATCATATATTCTACTTCCAATCTCTTCTGTTCTGTGAAACCCAAGAATACACGTACAAATTCAAAGTCTTTCTACAAAATATGGGAAAAAAAAAAACAAAAGCCATGTGGTATAAAGCAAATTAAGATCACATCCAGATGAAAAGTATCTTCTACAGCTGGAAAGTGGGTGTGCCCAAGTAATTGATAGTACTGGTTTACTGGTTCAGACATATATACACACACGTGTATGCATATATATATATATATGTATATGAGATGGTTTACGTATATAAGATGGCTTAAAAAATAACTTTTTGTCATGGCTTTGTTTTTGCAGTGAAATAGAAATTAGAGAAAGGACAACATTATTTATGCAAGAAAAAAAAATGCTTGCTGGGAAAATTTCAATCACTTTTAAATAAATGTAGTCAATTTATCCAAAGTTTTAGCCAAATTAGGGGAATAAAATGCATTAAAAGTATTTTCACTGAATTTGGAAAACGCTTTTACCTAGCTTTATATGGAAACTTCTCAGGACTGTCTACAAATGCATATTTTCTGCTCTTGTGGCTGCAAGATATTCTGCCAGAGGCTTACACATAATATGCCAGGTCAGTGTTGGTGATCTTGAGAAAATAGGTCAATTTGGTTTGAAAAAAATGGGATGAGTATGCGTACTAATGGAGGCTGATAGCCAAACTGGCATATAGCTGATCAGGGATCCACTGCCAAAGCATTAGCTACCAAGATACATAAGTAATGTTCCAGGCTGAACTGATGGATTTTATGTCGTGCTAGGCCAGCTGTCTTAGGGAAGTCTCCTAATCGTTTCCAGTACCGAGATTATCATTCTCAAAGGACTGAATGTTGACATTTCTGTTTGGATACATAAAAGACATCAAAGCCTGGCCAAGTGCTGTAAGAGAAACTCGGTCTCCGGATGGTTATCTGGCAAGCGTGCAAACATAACAGTAATAAGCAACAACTTGTTAAATGCACTGAATCAGTAAAGTGGTCCTTCAGAAAAAAAGAGATAGACTTCTTGTAACTCTGCAACAGGCAAAGAATGGCATTGCCTCATTTGCAGCTAAATATTGATGCTTGTTACTATTTTGAGGACCAGTAAGAGCACACCTCCACCTGCATAATGTTAGGTTAGCATCTCCATCCCAGCATCACATTTCCACAAATGGCAGCTAGCAGATGCAAAGTTTATACACTGCAAATTTCAGACGGGTATTTCTTCCACAAAGACAACAGGTGCATTGGATAGAAGCTACAGTTGGTTCCCTTCTGCAGTTTCCAATATTTTCACATCTTTTATTTATTACCTGCTATACTGCTTTCACTGCAAGGCTGCTCTTTGAGTTGTTAGTCTTTAATAACTTTAATAAACTGGCTCACAGGGAAATAGAGAAATTCACTCTATCTAGCAACAATTTTCTAGATGCTTCACAGAGGCTGTACTACAACAAATTTATCCTAAAGCAATGATTTCTTAGCATCAGAATATTCTCTATTGGTTATTTTTGTATTAATAGTCCCACCATTGACACATAATTAAGAGATTCTTGTCTGAGTTTTGGTTAAAAAAGTGAAGACAATTAAAGGTCAATATACAACACCTTGTCTGGATCATTTCGTTTTAAAAGTTCACTTCAATAAAACCTATGAATTTTAGACTGGTCTTTTTCTTTCTCATTTATTCCCCCAAGAAAAAGAAAGTAGTTTCATTCTGCACTAAACTATATTGGAAGCAGGTATCAGCTACATCAGTCAGGGTCACATAAAGCAATGTTCCTCTGTTCGTATATTCAGTGAAGTGTGCTTAAATGACAGACTTCTGATTCCTCAAAAGCAATGGTCACTATGTTCTTACATGTATAGCAATGATCCTTGAGGTTCATATGAAACTCATCTTTGCTTGAAAGCAGGAGCTTCTTAAATAAAACCTTTATTGGCTGCCTAATGTTTGTCATCATTCACTCAGGACAAGATTGAATCTCTTGGGTTTATGTCCTGTAAGAGGTATATCATACTGTTGAGCTGCTAAAGACTCACCGTCTGACCATCAGTTTTTAAACTTCTCAGCATAAATAATGCTAAAAGCTGCAAATACCAGTGTTGATGTAAGAATTAATAGTTGCAACTGATAATTATTGCCTAGAAAAATCGAAGTTCACCTGGCATAGCTCTGCATATGTTTTCTGAGCTCTCATAAGTAAGCAAATAGGGAAGCAGTGCAATCCCTTGTCTACTGCCATATTTCCTTGCATGCCCACAGGCCTCAAGAGTGCTGCCTTCACCCTCAGGATGGAAAGGATCCCTCAGCAGCGGGTCAGAGCAGCAGCAATCTCTGCTGCTGCAAAGAGCTGCCCCTCACACAGGCTGCCCACGCCTGCCCCAGCTGCATTTGGCTTTGGGGATATCTCGGAGGCTGACCTGTCACACAGGCATCCACGCTGCAGCCCCAGTTTACTAAAATGAAGGAAGAATGAATGGGTACAGCAGTGCAAACAGCGAATAAGATGAAAGGAAAATCATGCCTGCTTATTTTTAGAGATTCTACTTATTTTTTATTGTTATTTTTCTTCATTATCATAATAAACAAAAGTGTTTAGTATGATTTCACCAGGAACGTGGATTTATTTTTTACTAAATAAACTTTCAAAACATTATACATACTTACATGAATTACGGAAAATGAAGTAATCACAAAAAACTTAAAGTATTTGTGTGGTGTCTGTGTAAATAATCTTCCTGTCATTACTGTCATTTATCTTCCCTCTCACTTGAGTAAGTACAAAAGCCTACATTTAAATATCAAACTGGAAACAGCAAGATGCTGTAGCATTACATTTGTCCTGGGTAGTAAAAAGGGACATGTAATTTGGCAGAGAGTGACCAGGGAAAGGGAGGGATTCAGTGAATATAACAGCACTCTGGAGAGAACTTGGCATACTCCTTATAGTCCTGCTCTCAGGACTAATCCAGACACGTCAGCACAGTTTTACTAGCTGGGGCCTCTTTTTGCAGCCATGCATTTTGCAATGGCCATATATCAAATGCTATCATAATAGTATCATGATAGTATTGAAGTTAGTGACAATAAAGACAGTTTTTGTCTTTCATCTATTTTCAGATTACTGAAAGCTCTGCAAAAAAATCTGAACATGAAGCCGAGGGAAAAGATGGGAAAGAAGAGAAACAGAGAGCAAGCAAGAAGGTAAGCAAAGCGGTTATTTCCCCATGAAATGTATCTAATCAGACTAAGAATCCCAGTCACCTGTTATGATGTTAACTCGGTTGCAGCACCACAAGCGTCCTTCCTTCAGATCAGAGAAGTTCACAGATAAAGCTAGGGTATTTTGATAGTTTCTCTGCACTAATTTTCAGCAGAAAAGGAACTTCTGTCACAATCCCACCTTCTGAAAGCAAACTTCTGTTAAAAAGGGAGATTTATAGGAATAAATAATAATAATTGTAAGACTCATTGTATTTATTTTAATTATTTAAATTTATTTTAATTATTTAAATTTTAATTATTCTTGGACATCTCATTTTCTTTTTTCTTGAACTCTTGATGATCACAATTTCATATTTGATAATTGAAATGCTTGTTTTACATTTGCCCATCCTGGCAGCTTGTACTATGTCTCAATTTCATTACGAAACCAGAATATTTTCTTTTTATCAAAAGAAAAATACAATTGCAAAGAGGGCATATGCTGAAACCAATTGAATTTTGAAGCACTGTTTGCCACAAATACAGATAGGCTGTAATGTATTCATGCCAAGTAAGCAATGAGAATAACTTACAGTTTGGGACCCATTATTTCAAACATTAGTTTTCCATTTTATGTCTTCACCTGACTTGGGAACGTACTACTCTAAGCAGAAACTAATCCACTTGCCAAGCACAGTTTCTAGTTAAACAACACTCTCATACAATACCACACAAACATCTCTCAAGCTCCTGTCTAGGAGCCAGAGGTCCCGACCCTTTCAGCCCTGCCAAGCTGGTGAGCTCCCTCGCACACACCAAGGACTCACTTTGCCATTTGCAATGTCCCCTTCTCCACTGGGGCGAGGGTTTAACAGCCAGTCTATTTTTGTCCTAGGCTTCATGTTCAGAAAAATTAAGCCAACAACTAAGTTTTAATGAAGAATTTTTCAAGATGAGGGTCAGCCTCCTGAATTCAGACTTTACTATTTCTTCTTCACAAAGGAGAAGCAACTCATCTTGTGATCCAGTAGGGATGACTCCTCTAGATATAAGTTGAGTGTGAAAAGCTTATGCTGTATTTCTAAAATAGCAGTGAAATGGTGAAAAGAAACAGGTAAAGAATGCTAACATTTTCCAGGATTTGGTCCTTTAAGTTGTTTTTTTTGTCTGTTTGCTTGTTTCTTTTTATTTTAAACCATAAAGAAGTTTAAAGAAACAGCTTATGAATCACGGGCTGCACAAGCTTTGCTATCTAAGGGCCATGATATGTGAGTACAGTAAAAGCAGCCACATTTATCACATTAGACAACTTGCCCAATAAACAAGAATATATGAGCAGGCTTTAAAATATTATGCCATGACTATTTTAAATTTTATGTCAGAAATATATAATTATCCAAAAGAATAAAATGGCCGTGCAGTACTTTCTAATACATAAAGATATAATCTACTGTAGGGGAGGGAAAAAAAAAGAACAACCGAACAAACAAACAAACAAACACATACACACACAGCACTGTTCTTAAGAATTAAAACTCGTGTCAACAGTACAGTAAAGAAATCCTTTATGACTAAATATAACAATACTTTTGTAATAGTTATTACGCAATTTCCTAGCTCACAGGACTTCTGACTATAAAAAGTTATTGGAAACCACCCAATGGGGTACTATGCCACACAGTAGCCAAAGTATTAGAACGGTATATATGTGCAATGTGTGTTAGTGTGTCTTCCAGCATATGATAAAGTAATCAGAGATGATGCCTTCACTATACATTTTCACTTTTAATTTGAATAGTTATTCATGGTAACAGGTAAGTGTTATTATCAAGGAACAGTGAACCGCTGTTTTCTCATTCCCCCTGTGACAAGGGTGCTGCAGTTCAAACGACGCGGCGACCTGGTTCAGGGACGGCATGGCGACCCCCCCCAAGCCGCTCGGACCATCAGCTCGCTGACACCAATGTGGTGGAGAGCAAATGGCGTTTATTGATGGGTAACAAGGTGTTATATAGCTAGGTTTACAACGTCACATCCGTCTGCTTACATCATAAACTAAACGCTATTGGCTATTAGCTATTAGGGGACCTATCTTTCCATACAGCACGATATCTTCCGGCCGCCAGACCCTAGCTATCTGCAACACAAGGGTAAGGTTCTTTATGGTTTAATTTCTACAGGAACATGTAATATTGAACATTTGCATTCTCCTTTTACATATAATAAAATCTAATTGACAAAAATCAGAGTATGACACTAAGCTGAATCCTGCTATCACATGCCATTGCACAACACAATTAATGTACATACTTCCACAGTTTGATTCTAATCCTCTTTCTTGTTGTCCACTTTAACAATTATTTACGTTAACTGAGGAGTGTCACAGGTTCTTGTGAAAAATGACACATATAGTTTCAAAAAAAAATAAAGGCAATATTACTCTAAGAGAAAGGAACATAATTTCTGGAAGTGAGAAGGCTGTACATTAAAAAAAAAAGGGGAGGCCGGGTCAAAACAATAGCAGGAAAAGAGCTATTTCTGCCCCGCTTTAGGCACTGCAATTACTTCTGGGGATCTACTTGCAGCCTGCAAAGACATCACAGCTGGAGCAGCCGAGGATTCAAACAAGGCACGTGAGTTAGATAAGAAAGTGCTTTTGAGGGAAATGCCCTGAGTTATATTTAAATAATCCACTTTGAACCAGTTGCAGTATTCTGCGGTTCTGGTAAAATAAATCTCAGAATTTGCTGTGCAGTGACATGTCTTGTTTAAGGAATTATATTCTCCTGGATCTTACAGATATGAAACTCTAGTCTTAAATCAGCCGTGGCACAGCCACTTATAGCTGCCAAGGATGGCATTATTTCTCAGCTATGCAGTTGTGTTTCAGAGATGAGTTTGGTGCTCTAGTTATAGCAAAAGTATGCCAGCATTATATTCTCCCTGTAGACTTAATTAATAGTATGATAGCCAATGTCTTAGTCAGTGGATAGTAATCTAGACATTAGTGTCTCCTGCCTCATTCGGTGGAAAAGTAATTTAAATGACAGTTTTCATGACAAATTTTCTCCAGGGGAAGGCTGGCATAAGCATGAGCAAAAGAATATGATCCATCATGTCTAATTTTTGTGTGATCCCATGAAAAGTTCTGAAAAATAATCCATTTATTTAATTCACGGAACTTTCTTGATATGGCTAATGCACATGAACCACTTTCAAAAATCTTCAGAATCCCAAAATGGTTTAGGCATGACAGGAACTATTTATCTGAGCAATAATTTAATGCATTTTAATGACCATATTAAGCAAAATTGATCCCAAAGGCTTCAAGTGACAGCATTTCAAGTTTTGGGCTAGCCTTCAGTAATTTGTACAAAGCAGAGCGAGAAGACTGATAAGCAAAACAAATAAGCTTATTGCAGCTGCCTAACTTGCATTTTTAATGAACATCTACTCTGACTTCAGATCCTGTAAGCAATGTGAAGAGAAAGTTTTTCTTTTCAATTTCTTCAAAATATGATGCCAAAATGATCTGCAGGATTTTAACTAAAGCCTTTCAACCTTTACTTTGTTATTTAAAACTATCTATTAAGAAAAAAAAAATCCTTGTCTCACCAGGTGATTAGAATGAATTGCATCGTCATGCATGAGTTCAGTTACTGAAGTCAGGACAGAGTGAGATCAATTCAGCTTTTGATATTTTAATGTTCAAACCTAAAATGTGACCCCACTTCTTCTGGAATAAGATTATTACATTGTCATCTAACATAGCAAAAATTGTCTGAGGAAACACAGACATTGCTGTCAGTGTCTTTTGATGATACTATTTAATCAAAACTATTTGCAAAGGATTGCAAATGCATGCATTCTTTCTTCTCAGACTGCAGTTTCTTAGGCCTAATGGCCCTGGTCCTTAAAGATATTTAGATACTTAAGTCCCTAGTTTTGTTTTCAACTAAATCGACTTTTCAAGTATAGAAGAGGCTTTAGTGGTCTATGTGAGGCAGCATTGTTATTACATCATCATAAATGGGTCATAAATGGTTAGTTGGGATCGATTTTGCCTTTTGGATTCTCTCCATAGGACAGTGTATATATTAGATTGATGGGCGCAAAAAAGATCACATGTTTTGTAAAACTAAATATAGAAATAGAAGATAAAAAAAACAATGATAGCTCTTCTCAGTTTTAAATGATTTAGAAATTGCTCTGGAACTGCACAGTGCTATAGGAGGAAACATAAAAACCCAAACCAATATAGGGAGGAAAACTGAAGAAAACTGCAAAAGCAAAACAAAAAGTTTTTTCAAACTTTTTCGACACCGGACTGTGAAAGTACAGCTCATCACTTTTTGTGATGTTGTGATAGATGGGTGAATATTACTGATGCTTTGATATCAAAGATAACAGAGATCGTGTAATAAAATATATACATTGAACATGTAAAGCTTTAGCAAATCCTAAAGGAAACAATGAATCTTGAATGTAAAAATGCCTTGAGTATGAAGAGAATCATTTCCACTCCTAACACTGGCTTTGAATGAAGCCAGAGGTCCAATTTTAGGTTTTCTAAAACTGCACGTGACCAGAACTTCTGAAAAATAAAGTTACTTATGTAGGCACCTTTGAACAAACCGGGCATTATTCTCCCTAAATTTATTCTTCACGGGGTAGAAATTTACGCCATTCCAAATGTTCTTGGCAAGCATGAGAGTACAGAATTACAACTTCTTGCTGAATTCCTCCACACCATAGGTTTGGCTTAGATTTGTGAAAGTATTTGAGAACTTTGAAAAAAAAATATGCATGTATATTTATTCCAACCATTAAAAGCCTTTTGGAATTGATACTTAGCTTCCACAATATGGATTTTTCAAAGATCATACTGTGAGAAGAGCGTGAGCATATTTATTCATTGTATTACACAACTTCAATTTCAGACCTTCTGGCTTCCCTAATTCCTGAGCCGTGGAAATCACTAAGCAAAATGACTTCTTTTATGACCTCACTGTTTAAATGGAAAGAAATGCTTTTGCTCTTTTTTTTTTTTTAATACTAAAATAAAGAACTGAGGGGAAAAAGATTTTATTTTTAACATAGTTATCTGGAGCAGATCTCAGAGCAGACAAACTGAAATAATTGTTTTAAACTTGCACTCAAGAAAAAAATAAAAAAAAATGCAGAACAGCTGCAGTTAGAAGGATATCTGGAATAGCCTGGTCCAACCGCCTTGCTCACGCAGGCTCAGCCAGAGTAGGCTGCCCAGGCTGTTAAGTTTTAAGAATCTCCAATGATAGAATCTCCACAGCTTCTTTGGGGAACCTGTTTCAGTCTTCAATTTCTCTCACCGATTAAAAAGAAAGCTTTCTCTTATGCCTAAAAATTTATTTCTTAATCAATTGCAATTTGCACCTCTAGCCTTGTCGCTGAGAATAGCCTGGTTCCATATTCCTTGCTCCCTTTCTTCAGCTATAGATGCTCATTGGTAAGATCCCCTTATAGGGCATGCTTGAATTGATTTTTTAAAATTCAATTCCATCTTTTTAAACCAAAATATTTTAAAATATCAATGTGCCTGGCAATTAACGTGCCTGGGTTTTCAGAGCAAGGGCGCTGATAACAGTCAAATGAATTGAAAGCTAACAAATACTTTTGTTAAGCCTTAATGACCTTTTTCCTTATATGGGAGGCAGGTCAGGAAAACCGAGCTTTTATTTGGCCTCCTATCATTTTCGTTTTGAAAAACTATTCATACATTAGTGTCACTTTTTAAAAACATACTAACGACAAAATCATATTTAGTATTAGCATACTATTTGCAACTGTGTCATGCTATGTCACTTTTTACCTTAAAGGTTACTATGCTTAAGGCAATCAAAGCAAAAACCTTGCAAAGACCTCCACTCATGCCTCATGAAAGAAATGAGAAGAAATGTACCTCTTGGCTATAAACTCTACAGTAAGAACAAAATAGAAATACCGAGGAGAAGACTTGAAAAGATTAGTATCCTGTACTTACTTTTATGTACTTGGATGAGTTCAGGGGCTAGATTAGGTTAGCAGTAAGTCTGTTCCTGTCCAGTATGTCTGTTGCTGCCTTGCAATTACTACAGAAAAAAGAAAGTATCTTTTTGCAGAAAGAGCTTTGTGAAGGAGAATCATTTCTTGCAAAGAAGCAAGAGTCTTTAATATGCTTCTGATGAAGGTGGGAAATGTTAGTTCTCACCTTCTGATCCAAGAGCTCAAGAAAGGGAAAAGAAACCTTTCATCCTACGAGCTGTCTGCTGTGGTCTTCCTGTAGTGGTCAGTCAAGCGTGCTCATCATCACTTCAGAAACCTGTTTTACCAATTTAGGCCTTTTCTGACACAGCTATCCTCTATTGGGATTAAATGTGAAGATTTTTCTCATCCTATTTAAACTAGCAGTGAATCAAGATGGGTAAAAGCATAGGCTGCACTACAGAACTAGGACTGGAAGTATTGTTTTGAAATTCTCCAGCAGCTGGGATGACCCAAGAGCTTTCATGTTGACTAAAACTCTTTAAAATCATCCTTTTTTTTTCTTCAATTAAAAGGGCATTCTAACACAACAGTTGAAGGAAGCTTTTGTATAGGAGGCTACTATAGCAAGCGACATCCCTTAGAGTAAGAGTTGATCAGTGTTCATGTTGCAGTAGCCTGAAAAATGGAACTAAATACAGAAGAGCTGTATGGAAAAGCACTGCTGATAAAAGTGCAAGCTTCATAAGCCTCCAGATTACATCCGGCAATGTTTAACCAGCTGAAGTTAGCCAACCTGAGACTGTATCAAGGACTCTATTAAGAAAGTAGAGTTTGGAAGTAGAGTCTAAGTTTGGAACTTAGACTGATGCCTGCCTTCTTGTGAATGTCACAGACAACATTTTAAAGTTGAGTTGGCACCAAATTGTGACTCAATGTACTGCAACAGCAATAAAACAGGAAAAAAGCGAGCTCTATTCACATACTCTTTAGTGCCTGCCTTTAGCACGAGTATCTATGCTAATTTCCCTGTGGGGAATTGTCACAGGGATGTTAAAGACAGTGAGCTAGAAAGTCCTTTAGATACACACTTGTAAATGTACACAGTGAAAGGTTAATTGCATAAAAAAAAAAAAGATATTCCAAGTTTTATAGCATATCCATAAAGGCAAAATGAACCAAGCTCTAGGACCACATTCTTATGTAGTTGGAAATTAAAATACATCTCTACAATTCCCCCAGCAGGAGGACTCGCTGGTCAGCAGACAATTTTTTTTTATCTTCCTTCATGAAACCTCCAGTACAGCATTTATGCTAAGCAGGACAGATAACCACCAGCACAATTCAGAGCAGCCTCATAAATAAGAAGGAATAAAAATCTCTTTCATGCCAGGAAATACTTTTCAACAAACCGTAGATTGAGAAAGCTATAAAATGCAACATAATTAGTGTGTACGTGCATATGGAACATACAACCATTTTAATTGTGCCAGAGTAGATGGGGTCCTATATGGTAAAGAAATGCATTTGGCCTCAAATGTGTTTAAAAAGAGACAAATTCACATAACCCCTTGCTAGTGGAATCATAAGGTAATAAAAGGCAAGATAAGTCCCTCTAAAAAAAAAAAAAAGGAAGAAATTAGAAAGAAGCATTATTTGTCTGGTTGCTAGTGGCAAGTAAATAATATAGCTTAAGTATCTATTAAGTTTGCATATTTCACCTGTAAAAGTAATTTCCAGTGCTGGCCACACTCTTCTGGTCTAAAGCCCTACTTTGCACAGTAGCTCATTTGGGAAAGCTCCCAGTTGTCGTGGCTGTCTGTTTCTTGCTAACCTCTTAAGCAGAGTCTTTATACACAGTTTCCGAGCAATGCAAACAGCAGTATATCAAAGGTTTGGAGAAGACTGTGCTGCACATAAAACACAGCTTGGAACTGACAGAAAGGAAAAAAAATGAAAACAATGATTCTCTAAGGCAAATAATCTCAACTCATGCTGTTTTCTACCCCTGTAGTTCTCATTTGGGAAGAAGCCAAACAAGCTAATCTGACAGATGTCTGTGCCGCTGATTTAAAGTCAAAGGTAGGACACTTCCAATATCCATCTAATTCAAACAAGAAAGGCTGCAACTGATAGGCACAAAAGAGCACTGAACAAGTACCCTCCCTCCAAGGAGGAAGGTCAGTAGCTACCTCTCCTGTATAAGAAATAACTCATGTTATTTCACGAAAACAGTGATCATCACAAAAAGCAAAATATCCCAGTAACAGGGAAAACCTATATATTTAAATATTTCTCATTCTGCAAAAATAATTGAAATGGAAGAATATTAATGCTGTCTGACTGGTATGTTAGCTTTGGGGAAGACAGCCTTCCAAGATAATTTATAATAGAGAGGAATTCATGGTTTAGAGCTGCAAGAAATAACTTTGTTACGCAAGGCTATGTTAACTAGGGCTATGCAAAAGCATACACATTTTTATGAAGGCCAGTAGTTCAAACTAGGCTGAGTGGTCATTGCTTTGCAAATTCTCTCTATTGGTTGTTTCTAAGCTTTCTATTAAAACAGCATTAAAGCTTAAGCACTTTGCTTGTGAACAAAGCATCTGAGGTGTGAATCAGATATAAATCTGTATCGCAGCATTCCCTTGTGACTTCTGCAGCTTGAAATCAGGAGCTCTTAGCAAAGTGTTCTTGTTAATTTTGGAGTGTTAAAATTTGATTAATTGATCAGGCTGCACAAGAAAAATATAGTTGTGTCAGAAGGGTATATTTCATTTTCACATTATAGTAAGAAGTATAAGAAACATTAGAATTAGTTCATTATATATCTTTAATGCTCTTCTCTTTTGTATATATACATTTTTATTTGTTTATATGCTTTCTTTAATATGGAAAAGCAGAGTAGGACCAAGGATAAAGAGGGGAAATAGAACTGAGAGTAAAGGGGGGGCAGTAGGACTGAGGGTAAACAGAGGCAGTAGGACTGAGGGTAAACAGGGCGGGTAGGACTAAAGGCAAAGAAGGGCAGTAGGACTAAGAGTAAACAGGGGGAGTAGGTCTGAGGGTAAAAGGAGGTTAAAAAGGCAGGTTAGGAGTGATAAAATTATTAGAATCTCATAGGTTATTGAAAGTCTTAGAGGTTGCAAAGAAATGCCCTTAACTTCCTTTACATTTTCCTAAATATTTTTTCAAAATTTTTGGAAAATATTTTTGAAAGGAAGTAGAATTATTGCGAGTTATGCAACCGGAAGGTAAACATGGTCCTTGTTTAGGCCATCTCCTGCAGTATTTGAGAGCTGTAGCTATCCCTACTGCATAGCAAGATCATTTCTGTCACTACCATCCACATGTCTGTCCTCAGGATCTGTCTAAACATAGTTTTCCCTGGGAGCAAGGCCCCACCCTCTTGCCTTAACCTCCCTCTTTATTCTGTCCTGTTCTCCTACCACTGCTTTTCAGTGCATTTTTCTTGATTCAGCTCTCTCATTCCACCAGTTTATGGAATTCCATCAGTTTGTCTCAGAAAGGAAACAAAAGCGGATAGGCCCACTCCAAAGTACTGCTGTTTGATTTTCATTGTTTTAATTATGTTTGATTTTGTAAAATATTTATAACATTTATCTTAAGGAGTATTTTGATATGTAGAAGGCACACAAAGTCGAACTGTATGTGATCTTGCCATGTATTCCCCTGAACATTTACTGAGCGGGAATATGGTGAGGGTAAAGAGTGATCTGGAGATCTTCAAAACCCACCTGAATACGATCCTGTGCCACATGCTCTAGCTGTCCCTGCTTGATCAGGAGGGTTGGACTAGATGATCTCTGGAGGTCCCTTCCAACCTCAATCATTCTGTGATTCTTTGATTCTGTGAAAAAAATAATATAATTAAAAGAAAAGAACATTTAAAGAATGAGGGGGAAAAAAAAAAAGACTCTCTGACCTTTAAAAGGTCATACCAACTGACCAATACCAAATTGTGTTATCAAATATATATAGCATTAAATTAGCTACTCCGTCCTGTAACAGCATTAGCAACACAAGAAGAGAGTCTCAAAACGTAGACACTGATCTAACTGTATCATTTAGTCATGATTTAAGCTCTATGATTAGTGAGGCGAATAATTAAGTGAGGCAAATAGTTAACTGACCCCCAAATTTCTCTTCGATAGACAAGCACGCAAGTCTTCTAAAACAAAGAAAAACATGAAAAGCATGTTGTGTGAATTGAGACTATAAAAGCATGAAAATAAAAATATACTATCAGACACATTAAAACAGAACTGCAATAGAGGCAGATGGTGTTGACAAATACAGTGTATGCAACTGTGTGCTTTAATAAATAGACATCTGTGTAGAAAATGATATAGGTACCTCTTCGACATTATTTCCCTGATTAAAGATTCATCATTGTTGTCCTTGAGGCTGAAGATGGGAACATGTGATGTTTGGATCTTTCCACATAGGATTCAACTAGGAAATGGAGAATCCAGTCAAAATTATGGCAGTTCCTCAGGATACAGCCTGCTGCTGTGTTATATTCTCAGTTGCTCTCCCATGGCTTACTATGGGAATTCACTTCTCCAGGCAGATTTAACTGCAGAAATTATTCACTGAAGGAATGGCGATTGTTTAAGCATATTCCTTAAGTAAATTTTAGCCATATTTTTGTGTGCTGACTGCTGGTACGTTAAAAAGATGTTAATACTACCTTCGAGGATCAGCCTCTTTGAAGTAGGTTGCATTGCTTTTGAAGCTTGCCTTAGGTAGGAATACATGTACCTTAAGTCTGAAAAAGCTGGCCTTCAAATACTGGCTGAGTTCTGTCTGCCTCTTGTTTAAACATTGACAAGAGCTTCAAAATAGACTTTGATACTGTGAGGAAGAGGAGGAAGGTAGCTGTGAGTGACTGCTGGATCAAAGGTCTGAGAGGATTTGTGAGAGGAGAATGGCATAGTGAACACAGTTCTGTTTGTCTGAGCTCAGACTGATTAATAACACTTGGCTTACTTTTCAGTGTTTCACAGAAATAGTGACACTTCAATGTAAAGTTAAATGAAAAAGGGTTCTTGTCCTCAGGCAGGTAGGGTGGGGACAACCTGGAGAGTTTTTAATCACCTTTTTCCATGATCTGCTGCATCATTTTTTAACTACTGCATTTTTATTTTAAAATATATAAACTTTTCATTACTAACACAGGCAGACTGGTACATTTGTCACTAACAGATTTCTGACAAATATTTTCAATAAGTATTATTTTTCTGTAGTATTATGCTCTGTATTTCCTAACAGTTGAAACACGTCTACTTTCATGAGCCTCTGCTGTGGATATTTCATCCTGGCAGTCATTTTTAAGAACTTTGATAGGCAGCTAACCATTCAAGCTGTTAAAAGCCTGATGATAAGCCTTGGTAGCCAGCCCTATGCCCATTTTCACATTAAGCACATGATGTGGGCTTACTCAGTCATTACTAGGTCTGTTACCCAGTCATGGTCTGTGTTACCTTAGGTGAGCAGGATCAGCAGTCAGAGGGATGCAATGACTCATTTGTGCAAAAGAAAGAATGCAGTAAAATACCGTGTTCTGCCTTCCCTGATCCGTCCTTCACTCATCAGTAGTCCAGTGATTTTCAGTTTCCTCTTGTCTCACTTCCTAAATGGTACTAAAGCTAATGTTTATGTCATTAAATTACTTAAATATTTAAACAGTGGTAAGCACATTTATTCTAGTAACTAACCCATTCAAGTGGTCAGAAAACATATAATCTAAGCCAAGCATTATTTGGTTTCTGTATCTCTTAGAGACTGTGAAAGCAAATGGAAAGAAAAGCAAAGACTTAAAAATTTATTTAGTGTGGGATGAGATCCTTTTTCTGTGGTTACTAACTTTTGCTGCTGTGCTTTTTAGAAGGAATGATATCATCCATAGGTTAAATCAGTAATGAATAGTATATTTTAATTATTCTTATATCCCTATAGCTTAATTCATCTGTAAACATTATTATAGATTTTATCCTTGGAATGCTGTTCATTATTTTCCAGTCACAGATATCCTGATCTTTATACAGAAAAAAATGATTTTGAAATCAGCTAAAATACGTCTAAAAGATTAATTGTACTTATTTCCTATTTATATGTCAGAATTTTCATACAGAGCAGGTATATTGTTGCTTACTGGGACCTCCTTTAACTCTGTGTGCTAGATAAATCTGAGTTGTTTCCATTGCCGTCATGCATCATATTGCAGTTATGCAGTAAGGAAGTTGTTTGTACAATTAAACTGCAAAACTATTTACAAGGATGCTACAGCAAAACCCTAGCCTTCAACCCACATGTGCGCTGACTGCATCTGTCATGCTTACTTCAAACTTATAACTTCTACAGAGAATGCACCTTCTTAAGAAGCAGGAGATGCTTTTTAAAGCATTATTTAAGTTTTTTTTCAGGAACTTTTGAAGCCAATTTTTGTCATTTGTGCCAAAAATGGGAATCTTTTGCAGATCCAAGTCAAATATTATTTCCAAAATTAGGACCTTCATAGCTTCATAATTGATTCTGTTGCATTTTTAACATAGATTTCACTAAAAACAGGTCTGCAGTTTAAATTAAAAACTCAGATTTTCACCAAAAGTGAAAAAAACAGTAGTTAAGAAATTCACAGTTTTGAAGGGCATAGGAGACATAAGATCTTTAAGTCTGACCTGTTACACAGCCACCTACCCATAACAAGTGATTTCTGGAGCAAGCTCATACTTATTTTCTATATTGATATTTACCCTGCAGCATGTATCTATGCAGTTGGTTACAGACAGACCCAGCAAGTTCCCCACATCAGCCCAGAAGCTGGGTAGCTCCAGAGGGGCAACCCCTATGCTAATAAAACCAGCCCAGTGGTGAATATATTATCAGGGGCTCGATACCACACTGATACAGTTAGACAGTGCATAATTGTATTTTATCAGCTGAGAGCTTGGACAGGGTGATGGATAACTGCTTGCAACTGAACACATAAATATGCCTTCAGTCCTTCATAAACAAGTGCAACATTTGCAGACTCCTGGTCTTAAGCTATCATCTCATGTAATACTGAATAAAGCCAAACATCTCAGTATGCAAACTCTGACAGACTCTCAGCCCTAACCTGTCTTTCCTGTAGACACGGTTGAATTATGCAGGTCATGCTCAAATGAATGCCAGTAGCTCCTTTCTGTAAATGATCATGGATCTTCATAAATGTCATAGATACATATGCTATACAGACTTTCTACAGCCATGTTGAGTATATTTCTCAGGGTCAGACAGTTTGGGAACCTCTGAAAGAATCCAAAAATATTACCTAAACTGATAAACCAAGATGATCCCGTCTCCCAGGAAGGGAAGACATATGATTTTTTTCTTTTTTTCTTTTTTTCTTTTTTTTTTTTTAAAAAAACAGAGGAGAAAATATATAGCACTATGTACAATATTTTGTATGATAGGTTTGAAAGGAGACATACAAAGAAATGTCAGCGTACATTCAGTGAAAATTTGTGTTTATTAAAACCCGTGACACAAAAAGTATTACTTTTGATCATCAGCTTCTAGAATAAGGTGAATATGGAAAAAGGTGCTGGGACAGCCTCAGTGGGTGTTGTGTTTCAGATACCACTCTCCTGTAAGTTTAAGCTCATAGGGTCACAAAATCCTAATACAGATGCATTGACCTCCAGGAGAACCAACAGATTAAAACATAAATTCCTGTTCAAGGAGTTCAGACTGGCTACAGCAAAGCTTGCTCTTTCCAGATACATTTCCATGAGGACTCCCATTCTGCGAACAAACTAACAGTCCAAATCTCAGGTATTCCCATAAAAATCAAGAAAATGAAGTACTAATTAACTAGAGTTCATTTATGAGGAAATATGATCCTTTATTTAATAATCTAGTGATTTGATTTATCCTCTAATTCTTTTTTTTTTTTTTTGAGAAAAAGAGCTAAATATATTTTTCATGCTAGCAACCATTTACTGTTTGGAACAGTCTCTATCAGAAAGACAGAAATCTTTCCGAAATTCTGAGATTCACTGTGCTTGAGAGCACTGTGTCTACAAAGACTGCACTGGCACGCAGTCAGGAGTAGGAATTGCAACCTTCAGTGCTATTGCCTAAAGTATAATTTGAACTGCATTATACCCTTGGGTTTGCTGGGCTCCAACTGCATTCCCTAAAGTCTCAAGATGTTCTCCCCTGGGCAAAAATGTTCTACACCACTGTCCTTACCTGAAACAGTTTCAGTAGCAGGTGCTTATTATAGTGATGGTTTTTGCAACTGAAAAATGCTTCCCTCAGGTTTTTGTGTTGTGAGGGTTTGTGTTCTCCTTTTTTTTCTATTTTTTTTTTCTTTTTTTTTTTCCCTAGTTTTACCTGTCATGTAATTTTTTGCTCCAGTAGCATGAACACCAAAGTAAAGGCTAAGGGGATAGACTTAACCCACACCCCACACTGGGGCTTGGCGTGAGGATCAGTCTTTCCATGCTCATGGACCACAGTGTGCTGTCGCTGTTTAAAAGAGCAGAGCGGATTTCCACTGGGAGGGTTACAGTGTAGCATTTACCATATGTGAATAAGCCACTGAATTCCCTTAATACTTAAGAAAAAGCAGCCACTGGGAACCGCACTGTACTGATCCTCAACCCCAACCCTCTGGTGTGTGATGTGACTACAGAGAAAGAAAAGAATAATTGGGGAAAAAAAATCTTGCTTCATCCTAAGGGAACAGCCTTTTCCTCTACTATTGACATCACATTCTGTGCTGCTACTTAGCACCCTACTGGAGGTTTTGAGACAAGTACCTGATGGAGTATTTATGCCTTAGGACCTTCCACTGCAGGGTTCAAGTTAATTCTGAATGTTCGTCACAGAGGAATAGAGAGTAATTCCTTGTAAAACTGACCTTACTATAATTCTTGCACTGGGCATGAAAAAAGATAGCACACCCCTCAGGGTGGACTATTTTGGTATAACTTTTGTAACATAATATTTTTGAAGTTTTTGAAGTTTTGGAAAAAAAAAAAAACACCAGTCTTTGTGTCTGTGTTACGTTTACTGGGAGAGAGAAAGGCTATGAACTCTTCCAGAGTAATTCAGATAACTAAGGTAAGATCAGGTATTTCATGTGGTAGTTAGCATGTATTGTGTAAAACTACCATCAAATTTGTATTTAATAATAGCTGTCCTTTCAAGGCTGTAAGTACTGGGTACTGCAATTATCATACTAATAGGTAGTTTATGAATTTTGTGCATTTTAATGTGTACCATTCAAATTAGACTCTAGTTATTTTGATAGTATAACTGTAAAAACCCAGTTATCTAGGAGTTGAGAAGTACTGATCAAAACCCTGGAAAAAAATGTTTTTGCAGGTACAGGAATTGACAATTCTATCACAGCAATAACAAAATCAAGTATGAACAATGTTAAATATCAGTGTTTCCTCTAGCAGAATGTTGGGCTCAGTGTTATCTTGGAATGTGCTTTAGCAGACTTACGTTCACTAAAATTTCAGACTTGTGTCTCTCCCTCATAAAGACTTCCAAATACTACTAGATTAACCACATGAACATAGTGAACAAAAATAGTGGGGTCTAAGATTTTAAACTTCTGTTTTATTCTGAGATCAACTTGCCTGCCTAGCAATGATAACAGTGATTACTAAAGACAAAGTCAACTACATCCACCAAACCACTCACACTCTCTGGAAAACTAGATCAAAACACAATTGTAAGAGTTACTTCTTGTAATAAAACATTCTGCTGCCCTCCTCACTATCTTGCTATTAATTTGATGAAATACCTTGTTTTGTGTGTCCTCATCAATAATTTACCCAGCATAACAAAGATGTTATGTCACTCATAAAAAAAAAAAAATTGGCATACTGGATTCTTGGACTCAATCAGCACGACATATTTCCATAGGAAGGTAAATAAATTTTTCTGCCCTGGTTGGCTGTTACAGGTTCTGCTGCGTTATATACCATTTTACAAACTGCCCTCAAGAATGACATAAATATTGTTGCAAAAAAATCTGGGTTCAGATATTTTGTTTGGGTTAGATTATTTTTCTAGTTTTTTCACAACAACATGAAAGGCATTCCCATACTCTCATATGAAGAATCATAGACTCATAGAATGCTTAAGGTTGGAAGGGACCTCTAGAGGCCATCTAGTCCAACCCCCCTGCACACGCAGGGTCACCTAGAGCACATGGCACAGGACTGCATCCAAGCAAGTTTTGAAGATCTCCAGAGAAGGAGACTCCACAACCTCTCTGGGCAGCCTGTTCCAGTGCTCTGTCACCCTCACTGTTAAGAAATTTTTCCTTAAGTTCCTGTGGAACTTTTGATGCTTCAGTTTGTGGCCGTTTCCTCCAGTTTTGCTGGTGGCCACCACTGAAAAGAGGCCAGCACCATCCTCCTCACTGCCTCCCTTGAGGTATTTATAGACACTGATTAGATCCCCTCTCAGCCTTCTCTTCTCCAGGCTGAATAGGCCCAGCTCCCTCACCAGGGCTGAGTAGAGGGGCAGGATCACCTCCCTCGACCTGCTGGAGATGCTCTTCTTAATGCAGCCCAGGATTCCATTGGCCTTCTTGGCCACGAGGGCACACTGCTGCCTCCTGGTCAACTTATCATCCACCATGACACGCAGGTCTTTCTCTGCAGAGCTGCTCTCCAGAAGGTCGGTTCCCAGCCTGTACTGGTGTCTGGGGTTATTCCTCCCCAGGTGCAGGACCTTGCACTTGGCCTTGTTGAATTGCATGAGGTTTTTCACCGCCCAGTTGTCCAGTCTGTCCAGGTCCCTCTGGATGGCAGTGCAGCCCTCTGGGGTATCAGCTACTCCTCCCAGTTTGGTATCATCCGCAAACTTGCTGAGGGAGCACTCTGTGCCTTCATCCAGGTCATTGATGAATAAATTGAACAGGACTGGACCAAGGACTGACCCCTGGGGGACCCCGCTAGCTACAGGCCTCCAACTAGACTCTGCACCGCTGATCACCACCCTCTGAGCTCTGCCATCCAGCCAATTCCTAATCCACCTCACTGTGCACTCATCTATCCCACACTTCCGGAGCTTGCCCAGGAGGATGTTTTGAGGGACGGTGTCAAAAGCCTTGGTGAAGTCGAGATAGACGACATCCACTGCTCTCCCCTCATCTATCCAGCTGGTCATTCCATCACAGAAGGCTATCCGGTTAGTCAAGCAAGATTTCCCCTTGGTGAATCCATGTGACTACTCTTGAGCACCTTCTTGTCCTCCATGTGCCTGGAGACAACGGCCAGTATGAGCCGTTCCATCACTTTTCTGGGGACGGAGGTGAGGCTGACTGGCCTGTAGTTGCCTGGGTCCTCTTTCTTGCCTTTTTTGAAGACTAGCATGACAGTGGCCTTCCAGTCCTCCGGCACCTCCCCCATTTTCCAGGGTCTTTCAAAAAAGAATACCCATGTCCCTGCAAAACTGACAGCTTTTTCCTCATTATATCCTGGTCCTCTGATGTAAAAGGGTCACGCTTACAGCAGGAAGTGGGTGATAATGTTTCATAATCTTTTTCCTACTTAAATCATAATTTGTAAAAAGTGGAAAATAGTCCTAAAATGTTAAAGACTCTTCTTTGTTACATTTTTTGTGAGTTGTGAGGATTTCAATTTTGCCAAGACTCACAGCCAGCTTTTTTTTGAGCAGGAGTATTAAAGTTTTTAAAGTAACTTGACTCTGCTCTAAGCTTTTGAGAGCTTTCGGACAAAAACGTGAATCAAAACTATCCCAGCCAAAGTGAGTTTCTTAAAATATATAAAATACCATTTCTCCATTCAAGCATCCAAACAAAGACTAGTAGAAAAGAAAAAAAACATGAAATCATGAATTTTATACTACTTATTTAAATTAGGAATATATGTTTCTCCATTTTTACTTTTTTTCACAGAATGGGAAAAATATTCCTGCCTAGGTTTTACAGGAAGAGATCAAGACTTATATTTCTGGAGTTAGGTCCTGAGATACTAAATCTGACGTTTATATCAGAGAACTGTCATTATCTTGTGCCCCATCCATTGCCCTCTATATTTCTCTTTTTCATGTTGGTACAGTAGTACGTTAAGGAAGGAGACTGTGAACAAAAATTCAAGCCTCGACTCCCTCACCACCACCATAACCACCATTCACATAGTTTCTGACATGCAACTGTTCCCAAAATGAGATTTATTTTCCGCTGCACAGTTGGAACATTGTTCCTGCCAGGACCAAATAAAAAGAAACTCATTGGAAGGCATCACTTTTAAACACTTGTTGGCTTATATTATTATAAAATGCATTATGATTACAGACATAAAAGTGAATACTAGAAAATTTTCCATGGTTCATTTTAGAAAAGCTGTAATAGACATCAAATACATATTTTAAAATGCCAGTATACAATGATAGTACCCATTAATGGTTAACAAGGGAACTCTATTTTGCTATTTTGAACTCTAAGTTCACAGTAATATAAAAATATAAGAACTGTGACAGAATGACAGTTACTTGCAATTTTAACAACATGTTTTTCTAAGGTCAGAATTACCCTGTGTCTTTCACGGGGTAATGTGTTGTCATATTGTCATAGTAGTTGAACACTATGGTGGGAAGGGGGAAATGTATGCAGGCCGGTAATGTGCTCACATAAATGGATGTGATCTTCAAAGAAACCTAAAGATTGGAATAACTTAATTTTTCCTGAACTTCAGTGAGATTTCAGTTTACACCAATTCATTTGAAAAATCACAAGAATCTATTTTTTTTTTGCTGTAGGTAGAGTACAAAAAATGTCAGAGCCATACTAATTCCAATTCCAATTTCTTGAGTGAAATAGAAATGGAGGGGACTTAATTTTCTGAAAGCTGACCTTTTACGTACTCTGCACATAGAACCTAGTTGTGCATTTCAGTCCTACTTCCTGCAAAATTAAATAATTCTTAAAACTGAAGGCTCAAAGAAGCTTATTCTTTGAATAATGCCATACAATGTGAGTGAATTTTCATCTATGCTATCTATAATTATTTCTCACATTGACTTTTGGTATCCAAGCTATGTCTTTGGACATATCAAAGATATTTCAAGATGCCCATCCTCTTTCTTCCACAAATCTCTCTCTTTGAGTTTCTGTTTTATTCCCCTCAAAGTGTTTATGCTTACTGATGGTTCAGGAAATACAAAGAAAGCAACTTTTCAAAACACAAAATAAGACTTTTTTTTTTGAAACAGAAGCCTTTGTAGTGAGCTGGGTTTTCCTCACATTCCAATCTTCCTTCATAATTTCCACACTTAAAAAACAACTGTAAACTGCCTCTCTGCCTTTGCCTTTCTGAATGTATTTCTGTGTTTATATCTTTCCTTCTGGATGGTGTAGATAGGGAACAAAGCACAGTGTACTACAAAAGCACTTCTAACATCCCTGAAATAGTTTACTTCTGCTGTCAGTAAACCTTGTTTTCTTTACATGTTAAGCTATCCCGACCATGTGTGTAAGAATCTGGCCATTATCTTGCACATAAAAGAGATCATATACCTTGTAATAAGTTGAACATATATAGAAGTCCTAAATAAATTTCAAATAAGTGTAAAAAAGGAATTCCGCTGTTTTTTCCATTTGGAATCATATTAGGCATAATAGCATAGACCTGCACTATTCTTTTTACTGACTTATTTGAAGTTTCAGATATTTATAAGCAATGATTCTGATCCCCTAAATGGACACATTGAATCTCGTTTAAATGCAATCATTGGGATATATAAAATGGGAAAGTTCAGCAAGGGTACAACAGAGGGAAGGATAAAAAACAGTATCATCACAAATGAAAGAGTTTTTTCTTGCCTTGAATTTGAGAAAAAAAAAGATTTTCAGGTTTTTTGTTTGTTTTATGTTTACATATGTTCAATACTTTTTTAGATTTTAGCATATGAATTGGATCAAAATGATGGATATCCAATGCAAACAATCTTTTAAAAGCTTGGTAGAAAAAGTACTTGAAATTTTCAGGAAAAGAATGTGATCGGTCATGTTCAGCATATTGGACTATTGAGAAAAAAAAATAGTAGATAGGTAGAATATTGTATTGCCAATTGTAATTAATGCTTACATGAATAAAGAACAAATACTGAAACAGTGAGTCTACTGGGTGTATTACAGTGCTAGTCTATTCAGTAATAGGGATGAAAGATGAAAATAACCTGTAAGCTGAAAATGTTAGCAATGAACATTACTTGTTTCTAATATCACAACTAATCCTAGCACAGCAGTATACAGTAGGATTAGTGTCCGTGTCCCACTGTATTTGTTTGTGTAGAGTCATGACATAGTTCTTTAATAACTGGCCTGGTAGTTAAAGCTTGTGACCTATATTTAGCATAACTTGATTCTTTTTTTTTTCATTTTGCTGCAATGAGATCTCTACTACTATGAACTATTACTCCTCAGCAGTAATTTAATTGCTGGGAGCAAGCAGGAAATATTTCTTCTTATTGCCACTAGAAAGTAATAAACAATATCAGAGAAATCTGTGTTCATCATCCCTTGTAATAAAATGGTTAATTTTGTTATGAGGCACAGAGGAAGTCACTGGCATTCTGCAGGCTGGAGTCTTATTAGACTGATCACTTTGAATTTGGCTCCTGACACTGTCTGAGCTCCTTTGCAGAGATAGTTTAGTAAAGAGATTTTTATTCAGTGGCGTGTAATTGTAGCAATGGAAGCAGCGGAAGGTGCAGAAATAAATTTGGCAAAGGTAAAGGGACAATGATCCTATCATGTTTTCTATTTATCACCTCTTAATTGCTTAAAACTTTGCCTCCAAGAGTACTCATAGAGTAAGCCTCTGAAGTTTACAAGCCTTTAAGACTATTTTGCTTTCCCTAGCACTGAGTTCCTTCAGCCAAAGCTGTTTTGTTTTTCTAACAAATAAATTCAAATGTCAAATTTCTTCTGTATATCAGCTGAAGGTAATATTTTACAGTATTTAACATATATATATATAAATATATAACATATTAAATATATTGTTTGTAAGAATACATACATCACTAGGATTTTTTAAGACACTGAACGTATTTTAACCATATTCGACATAAAGAATAGTCTTAGAGATACCAAGTGCCTAAAACTTTTATAGTTATAAGCAGATGGAGAAAGGAGAGAGACATTATGACTATGTCTTTACTAGCTGATTAACATGTCCTGAGACTGTTTTCTGGGTCTGAGATGAACTAGCATGATATAGTCTGCGTGCTATTAAAACACTGATCAGTGTTCACATATGAATAGTTCTCTGCCTTGTACTCATTTCTGAACTGTCTTGGACTGTTATTTTGGAAGAGTTTTAGTTTTTCCAGGACAAGAAGAAAAGCCCTGGAGCATCCTGAGGAGTCTTGGTACCCAATGAATGCTTTGGGCATGGATTACTTGTGTAATAATACTTCTCTTGTTATTCTGCAATGAAGAGAATCCCCCATGGGATCACTGTTCAAAGGATGCCAGCAAATTCACCAGGAGCCATAAAGCCATGGGAAATGTGGTTACATTTCTTTTGTTCACTGCTTCTGGAACTGCTTGATTTTAAAATTGAAATTGACTATATTTCAGCTTGTGTGTTATTCCTGCATCCGACCTTTTATTCCTCCTTGTAGGTCATGGGCACACCCCTCTTGTTGGACAGAATCAACTTGCCAGAAGTAATTTTGGGTCGAAAAGACAGGAAGGGAGGAGGGAAGGAGGGAAGGAAAGAAAGAAGGGAGGAAAAATGAGAGAGAAGCAGAAATAGAAAAAAGAACCTAAGAGAGAAAAAGAATATAAGAAGTTTTGGAGACTGTTTAGTGGGCTAGGACAAAACTTGGAAATATGTGATAATGCAGTATAAATGCACAGTCAACCATAAAGAATACAAAGAGCAAAAAAAAAAGCAGTAAATACAAAAAAATGCAAAAAATTAAATGCAGTAGTGAAGTAAAAATGGAGCATAAACTTTGAGGGAAGATGAGTGAGTGAACTCAAGAAAACAGAAAAATGATTAATTGTACTCTGAAAATAACAGAAAGAGGTTAAATTGGATTAAAAAAATCAGATTAAAAGAGCTAATCTGTCATTCTTACCTTACATATTATTTTCCTTTTTTAGCAATTGTATTTGTCTTGGGATCCTTATTAGTTATTAAACTATGTATAAGTAAAGAAGGAGATTTCATAGAAAAATTCTTGTTATTAATTACAAAACATATAAAAAGATAGGTATTTCTTGGATTCAGGCCCTATTAACCTATACACCATCCCATTGACCTAAACCACAGACACTCGTGAGGCAATGGACAAGCACTGTATTGCCTTTGGGCATTAAACATTTTAAAAAGATCAAAGTGTTTTTTTTACCAGGCAGGTATCCAAACATGGTACTGTTTATAGATCTATTTAGTATAAATTCATGATATAGATTTTAATGACTATATGATTAAAATCTAGATTATAATGACTATAATAGTAGTTGCAAGGAGAATAATAGGTAACAAAGGTCCAGGAAATATACAGCTTTATTGATGAGAAAACTAATATCTTGAATTTTAGCAAAATTCAAGTCAGCCCATTAAAAAATAAAGAAAAAAAGTGCTTTATTGTTTTACGTGACTGAACAAACAGGCCAGCTATTTAGCAAGCTTAATACTGCCTTGACCCAAAGACATATTGATAATTATAATGCTACTTCTGTATCCCCTGGAGCTCTTGAACAACCCTAAGAATCAAAAAATATTATTAATAGTAACACATTTTTATGACACATTAGAAATGTTTAAGGTATATAGTAATTTTTATCTTCAGATTTATTCTTCTAACTAGGATGTGTCCAAATGCCAGACTCCTGGTATTTCTTCCCATTAAAAAAAAAAAGTTATATATGATACACTGGAACAGCATCAGTAGTGACTTTGTTATACCTATGACTTTTTTTTTATCTCCTTCACCTTGAATTGTGGAAAACAAAGACAATTTTAAAACTAAATGCCTTTTACTATGGTTCCTATTTAATGCAGTGTTCAGACATCCTCGTGAATTGTTCTCTGAATTTTCATCAGTATTGCAGATCTTTCTGCTTACATCTGTTCAAGTGGGAAGAAAGATCACAGGAAAATTTAATTGAAATGAAAAAAGAAACTGTCTGAATTGACTGATATTTACTCAGAGTAGCTACAGACTGCTTTTTCTAAATTTTGATCATGATTTGTATACTGCTTCATTTTATAACAGAAATCTGTTTATTTTTTGAAGTATTAGAGATTTTTAAGTAAACCCACTGAAATTAATTACACAAATCATTTCCAAAGTTAGCTGACCAAGTGAAATTAAATAGTAAGATATGTAATTTTGTAATTACATAAAAATACTTGTGTTTTTTTAGACCATAAAAAGATTAATATAGATGTATTGAAGAGAGAGAGTTTAGCTGTATATGGTATACTTTTCTAGTATAGAAGACAGATAGATGAATCTTCTCTGTTTCCAAAAATATGTAATGACATATCTGAAGAGACAGAGGTGCATGTATATTGCTGTGTTTTGCATCTTTTTCGTGCCTATTTTCCCTAGTAATTTGTCTAATTGCTTTATGAAGACATCCTGGCAATGGATGGCAATGAATACCTCAATTTAATTATGCATTTTGTAATATTCTTTTTTGTTATATACCATCTGCCTCATAATTTGATCTGATGCCCCCTGCTGCTATGCTATGAGAAATAAAGAATACCTGTAACTGTTGGACCTTCCCCAGCATTCATTGTTTTACTTACTTCCATCACACATCGATCACTTCTTTTCCAGGCTTAATATATCTATTATATTATATAATCACTTTCTAAATTTTGATCTTTATCTGCATACCATCTTGAGAATATATATGTTTTCTTTTTCAAGAAGAGAAGAATGGATATGCACAACATATACAACATACAATTTTGCTATAGATTTGTTTAAAATTAGAAGAATTTTCTTTGCCTCCATTTTTTATTTTATTCCTTTTTTGATGGTTCTCATCTTTTAACTTGTCTTTTTGAAATGTTCTGTTCAATTATTTTTTTTCAGCTACTGAAATAGAAGAGGATATTACAGGAGGATATTCCCTCCTGTCTCATGGCAAGTTGGGTTGTCTGAGAATTTTCACCGAGTGACTTGTCAGTTCCCCAAACAGACTACTACCCTGCTTATTCTTAACCATATAGTGATGGACTTTTTCAGTATGGACCTTTCTAATACCTCTATAGGTTTGTAATGCATGACTTCAAATGCAAAAGCTAAACTGACTGCACTGCAATACATCTACAGATAGTACACATTTGTTGGGAACTAATCGGATGTTTTTAAACAAGATGGGAACTGTTAAAGAGGTTATATAGATAGATTTTTAAGCCAGGCTTTGTTTCATACTCAACATCTGAAGGAAAAAAAAACTTTTTTTTTTTTTTTGTCCTCATGAGTTCTCTTGAAGAAACAGTTATTTATTGGTTTTAAATTCACTGTATTCATCATGACTCACTGTGATAACAGCTACATGCAGCTAATGAAGATTTTCCCACTGCAGATATTTTCTGTATAGGTACATTGAGTATTGTAACTTTCAAAATGTAAAATATTTCACCTGAGAAAGGTCCTGGGATTGCTGAACTCAGCCCAGCAGAAGAGTTAAATAAACACTTACCTTCCATTGCCTTCCATTAAATCATTTCTGTTCTTCAAGTTGAGTATGGATTCAGAATTTTGATCAATCATGAATCAAAGTATTTGACATTTGCAAGGCAATATATAGAAAACATTTATTTTCTTACAGTCAGATTTTAGATTTGGAAGTCTACGAAATGAAAAAAAAGGAAAAGAAAAATAGTGTAATTTAATGAAAGAAATGAGAATATATGGCCTAGATAACTCCAATGATACTATCGCAGTCTTCACATTTTGGTTCTTTTATATAGATGTTGGACTTAGAGACTTGAAAGCATTATGACATTTATCATCAGTTTATACCAATTACTAATTGTTAGGATATGGTAATGAGCTGTAACTAACACCTTGTTGGGTTAACCAGCAATACGCTCACCATCCCAGGAAATCTCTGTTGGTCAGGCAGTCAGCCAGATAGGGAAAGGTTGGCCTCTGCTGCACACTGGAATTGCTGAGTTGCTGTCAGGTCATCTTTCTTGACAAAAAGCATTTGGACTTACCACTCCAGAGTGAACATATTTAAACAGATTTTGGACTACAGCTGCTTTGCGCCTCTCTAATTGAGGAGAACAACAGAGCTTGGGGATGCTATGAGTCATTGGCTCTGTGGCTGTGTTCCATGTCTGTTTTTTTGATGTGTCTATGCAAATATATAATTCAGATAGAGCAGACACTCGTTTATGTAAACTGGAAGCACTGTGTATCTTAAAACATATTTTGCATAAACACAGGTGTATTTTATGTTATGTTTATTATATGTTATTATTTTTTAAAATATATGCACATGTATTTTTCAATGTATTTCAGATGCCTAGGCAGTTTTGACCAGTGTCTGATTTTAAGCCAAGTGAAATAAAGTAATTCACAGTGAAAATGAGAATGCAAGCAGATTTTTTAAATTGCACAAATGTTCTTTTCACATTCTTTCATACCATTCATTCTCAATTTTAAATTTGAACGTCTTTGATTTCTGAGGTTAAAGTAGACCATTTTAAGATATAAGTGCAGATAGTTGAATAATACAATATTAAGCATATCAGGAGCCTCACAATACAGGAGCTTATCACAGTTAGAATAATTTAAAGACTAAGGTGAGGTTGACTAGGGACAACTACCTGTGATTATAGGTGAGGTTGTTTGAAGGAGAGTGCTGAATATAAGGACAAAGAAACTTTTCAGATACATTTGACGGTAAAGAAATAGTGTCCTAGTGTATTCACTGCCTTAAAACATCAGATGAACAATATAAATTGTTGATCAATACTTAGGTTTGTTGGAAAGTGAATTTATATACTAAGTTTGAAAAAATGTCATGTCACTATTTTCTGTCATTTCTGTTCTGTCATGAAATTTTATGCTTTCGGAGGGAAAAAATAACAGAAGCAAGGAGCTCAGAAATTTTGCTTAGTGCAATATGGCTCAGTGACAACTACCACTGTAAAATAGAATATGATAAAGATGTCCAAAAATACATTAAAAACAATTCCCTTCATTAGATGAAAAAAGGAGAATATATGCACAAAAGAAAAAGGATTTACACACAGCAGGACTTCTTAACTTCAGAAGATGATTTCTAAAAAAAGGTGTATACGTTGTACGTTCATTATCCAGATGCAGGGCCCGAGTAAGCATGCTGCATTTCTTGTCCTGCCCCAGGCAGGATGTTTTCCCAAGAGAGGGTGACAAAGCTGACATGTAAGTGTCATTACATAGGTGATTTCTTTCTGTCATTCTATCACAGTTTACCTGAACAGTACAGGATGGATGTGGAACTGCTGGAGAGAGTCCAGCACAGGGCCACAAGGATGATCAGGGGCCTGGAACATCTGCCCTGTGAGGAGAGGCTGAGGGAGCTGGGCCTGTTCAGCCTGGAGAAGAGAAGGCTGAGAGGGGATCTAATCAGTGTCTATAAGTACCTCAAGGGAGGCAGTGAGGAGGATGGTGCTGGCCCCTTTTCCCTGGTGGCCACTGACAGAACTAGAGGTAATGGCTACAAACTGAAACACCAAAAGTTCCACAGGAACTTAAGGAAAAAAATTTTAACAGTGAGGGTGACAGAGCACTGGAACAGGCTGCCCAGAGAGGTTGGGAGTCTCCTTCTCTGGAGATCTTCAAAACCTGCTTGGACGCAGTCCTGTGCCATGTGCTCTAGGTGACCCTGCATGTGCAGGGGGGTTGGCCAAGATGACCTCTAGAGGTCCCTTCCAACCTTAAGCATTCTATGAGTCTATGATTCTATGAACTCCTTTCAAATCAGTTTCTAAAAAGAAGAACTGATTAACCCAGGAAAAAAAATGATTTAGCCAATCTTCATAGACCTTGTTGTGTTTGATTTTTGCTACCAAATATTGAATTAAACTGAAATATGCAAAAATGAGCACATGGTCTGACTGATTTCAATGCAAAATGAAACCCTTTTTTTTAAGTTTCTGTAGGTAAGCAAGGAGAGAAGTGGCAAGGTAAAAAGCCGACTAGACTAGAAGTCTTAATGTTTCTTATAATCTATGCAAACCCCTGAAAAACATCTCCCATAACAAGTCCTTCTGGCGAAGATTTGAAAACACAGTTAAAGTTTTAGCTTTCAGACATCCAGGTCAATTTCTCAACGTCTTTCACAGTTTGCCTGTTGAAATCCTGACAAGACATTTCATAGTCACACATATTCTTATACCAGATCACTAATCTTCCACACAACCATTCTGAGAGCAAATTTCAATATGCACTTTGACCTCCAAATACTCAGACTGCTATTGATACTGCCTTTAAAAATGTTCCCAACAGAGGAAATTATACTGTTCATTAACCACAATTCACAATTCAGAACAAAACTTATCAGAATTTAAGTTTGGAAAAAAATATTCTGCCATACAACCCACAGCAGGAAACAGTCAAATTATCATACCTAATTTGTGTGTAAGAGACAGAAGTGCTGCTATTAGTAGAGTAATGCAGTAGACATCAATAAGTAAAGATGAACTATAGAACTATATGTCATTTTCTCCATTTCTCTCAGCAACCCTGAAAAATTCTTTTTCTGCTTCAGTTAATCTATCTGTAAAATCAAAATAAGGCTTTCTTACTTATTCGTATGAAAATCTGCTTATTAAGAACTACAGCAAGTTCCAGTTGAAAACACAGGCTATTACAAGTGAAGATTATAGAGAATTTAACTGTTGTTTACTTTTGTTTTCTCATTTCACTTGAGTTTCATTTAAATAGGGACAGCACTTGGCACAAAAGAAGAAACTGAGATCTGCAGAGGAAGTTCCCAGACAGCACCTAGTCAAAATGCCAACAGGTTAGGGAGCAGGCTTGGAGATCACACTTTTAGATGAAGGTGCATCATACCCCCAGTTTCTGTGTTATGTTCTAATTTGCTCTTTTGGAACTAGTCTCAACTACTATTTACTTATACTGTGATTCCATATAAGATCTTTAAAAGCAGGACCTTCATTTTTTTGAACTATGTTCTGAGTGATGTGATATGAATAGCATTTCATTGGCAATTGTGCATTTGTGTCAAGGTTGGAATGTTTAAATACTAACTTTCATGCTTGGTCAAATTTTCACTGGAAAGAAATATCCCTAAGCTTGAATTTACAAAGATAGGGTAGTATTATGAAATAGAAGCTATCAGATACACTCTAATAGTTTTTTTCCCTTTAACTTAGAATTTCCCCTAATAAATTCAGTTGCAGGTATTCTTCTTTTCCATGCATTGTATTAAACACACTAAATAGGGGGTGTGTCACATTAAAGAGCTCCATGGATAAGTAATGAAGTTCTTAATAAGTGAGGTCTTTCAGAAGAAATATCCTTCCTCATCTCATTTATGGAACAGAATGCAATGGAAAGACATGTAGTGCGTAAAAAACAGGAAGACTTTAATATTGTTTTCTTACTTCAAGAACAAATAATATCTCCATATTTGGAGATATTGGAGATAACTGTAAATATTTGAAATTCATTCTGGGATGAGAGGTTGGACAGCCTTTTAGATAGGCAAAAATTGTAGGTTTACATCACCACGGCCTAGCTTATTGTCTGGTCAAATAATATAAAGAAGGTCCCCTACCTATCACATACTAGTTTGTAAGTTTGTAGGTACAGTAGCAACACAGAAGCTTTCCCAAAATACAATTCTAAGGCAGTTATGTTGCAATTTTCCCTTGACACGCAGAAAAGTTTCCAATATAGTATATTAATTAATACTTAATTTATGAAAACTAACCATGTGGAAAAACAAGAAGTAGAATTAAGGTCAGTATTTGAATTGATGTGTATCTTTAATTACTAGGTTATAAAATATTGATTCTTACAGAGAAGAAAGCAGAGGTTATTCTACTTCACAGAGGAGTAAGACATGCCAAAATTTACCTCCAAAGCAAGCTACAAGCAGGTAAAAATTTCAACCTTCTTAAAATTAGTCAGGTTCAAAGGGTGCTGACATGCCATGCCAAGTCGTTTTGGAGACACAGAGCCCTTCCAGGAGCCCAGTCACCAGCCGGTTCCACCTCAGAGAACACAGCTGTGAGTGAGACACATAAGTCCCTACATAACATTTGAAAAAGTTAGGCACCTCAGGAGAGAAGCAAGGAAACAGTATATGAAGGAAGGAGACTTCTGTACAGATTATTAAAAAATCCTGAGTACAATAAAAGCTTTAATTCTTCTGTCCCTCAAAAAAAAAAAAAATCACAATGCCAAAGCAGATACAAACACATCCCTTTGTTTGAATCTTGTTTTAATTTCCCATTCCTTTTAAAAATATCAGGTTAAGAGTGCAAATGCTGACAAGGTCATTCAGTGGGCTTTGTCCATGCTGAGAAAAATATGCAGCTAAAATCTAAAAAACAATACCTCAACTGTGCCTAAAAAAATAGTCTGAGACAAAAGTAAAGTCTTTTCAAGGTGGCCTAAATGTTGTTCACAAAGAATTGCAATTATCAAAGTATTATGCTTAGCACAGAAGAAAATAGGCTTTCAGGAAGGACTTAGCAAGTTGTCACCTTGAGGAAGTTCAACTCAAGCCTTCTGATTAATATATCTGTAAAGCAGCCAATGCACAGGCCTTTGATAAATCTGATTATTACTGTATCAAATAAATGGCTCATTTATCAGCCTTTGTGTAGCTTGACTGTGTTTCCATGCATGCCCATGGAAGATAATCACAAAGTGCTTGCAACAAAGCAAATTGGTTTGTTCTAGTTGGTGTAGTAATTAGGAGAAATTGGAGGAAGCGAGATCAAAGGTTCACAGGCAAAGAAATAGTGAATGTTCCACAAAGGAGAAATAATGGCAAAAATGTCCTGGCAGAATTGCATTGTGCAACCTAAATACTTGTGACAAAACAAAAACATTCAGTTTTTGATAAGCATTTAGAAAAAGCTAGAATAAATGTAAAAGCATGTGTAATCTATTAGGCAATCAGCAAAAGTAGAGGTAAATATTTGAATTTTAAAAATAAGCTTTTACTGGCATTTTGTGCTAATGTCCATCTTTTGAGCAAGGCCATTGTACCAACTGACATTTAAGTATTTCTGTATGAAGAGATCTTCTACTATGGCCTTGGTACCTCAGAAGTACTGACTGCTAAACCGCACACTGGTTTAACCACCTATATTGTGTTTCCAAACCTGACTCTGGTTTTCTTTAGCCACACACTATAAACAGCCAAATTCAGGGAAGACTTTTTAGCTGAGTACATTCCTAGAACTATATACTGACACACTTTGAATCACTGATGGAAAAATGTACTTTTTATCTGATGAAAAGTCACAGTAAAAACTGATGTATTTGTCATCTCCTCCAGTGAGCTGATAGCCAGGTCTGAAACTCATTTCTTTACCTGTTCAGTTGGTTGTTACTCTACAAGATGTTAGAAGAGTGAACTAGACCTTTACAAAAGAATGACCCATCAATTTTTAAGCTCAGGCAATTCTAGACACAAGAGAAAGCTGAAAAGAAATGGTGAGATGCCTAAGAGGCCAGGCAAAAAGAAGGAAACACAATTGAGTAAAACCAAATGAAACCTGAGCCTCAGGTGCTTATTTTTAAGGTACCTGTGAGGCATGAAACTCTAAAGAAAGCAAAATATGAGATGAAGTAACCCCCCTCAGGACATTCACAGTAAAGGAATAGAAAAGAATGATAAATCAGTGGGATCTGGTCAGCAGCAGACATTTAGAGGAAGGTCCACTCCTAAGTTTACCCTATGGCTTTACTGATGCTGATTCCCTGTTCTCTGCCCCTCCCCCACTTTTTTCATAAAGCCCAGAAAATTTTAATCCATTTATTCTGCAGAGATCTCTGAGGGTGAGGAATTACTCCTTTTCTGTAATAATCTTATTTTTATAGCAACCAATCCATATTCTTATTTCTAGCGAAACTTCCAGTTCATTATGCTGAACTGTAATCTTTCACATAGATGATTTATATCTCTCTAATCCATTAATTTCATTCTTCATATATTTGCACATTGCAAAAGTTACTAGCAAAATACTGAAATATTTGCCATATCCGGGAAGAAATGCTAGTTAGAAATGGAAGGTCTTATGGATGATACCCTTTCACAATCATATTTTGCCATTTGTCAGTTTTTTTATCCATTAGCTATGTGTCTCATTAGTTTCACAAAATGGAAACTTCTTTTTTTTGATCAAAATATAATGTGCTACATGGCTCTAAATGAAGTGCCTTGGTGAAATGGTAATGGTGAGCATACTAAGTGACATATCTAAACGTAGTTTATCAATAGTTACCTTTGTTACCCATTTTTATGGATAATAAAGCAATATAGCACTAATAGCACTAACCATTCTATGATAAATAATATATAGATTTCAAATTCATGCTATTCTCCGTATTTTTATCTCCTAAGACTGTTGGCATTAACAAAAGTCCCCTTCTGTCTTCTTTCTTTCTAAGTATAAAGAAAATGTTTTCAGTTTTTTTGAGACATATTAAAGTCATATTAAGTAGGTCACTGAGCTTTTATGTAGAAAATGGGTTTTTTTAATTTTAAAAGAAAAAAATACTTGTGATAAACCAACTCTTCTCAATTACAATGATAAGTTTTTTTCTATCCAAATCATCGCACAATATTCAGAGCAGATAAAGAACTGGATGCCCCACTGCCCCTAATCCTCAATATTGATATACTTATCTTTCAAAGCTGCAAAAGATTTTAGCTATTAAATATTCATTGTTATTCTAAATTGGTTTGCACATTTTTTCCTAACAAGAGATAAATCATAAAACAAAAACATAAAAATAACAATGTGTCTAACCATAAAGCAAAAACCCTTGGAGATATGGAATATGCCTTCTAAGGCATATCTAGGTAAAGCAAGTCATTTCTTGGTCTGTCATCTATGGCAATAATATTTCCTGAATGATCTCCACAGAATAGTAAGTCACTAAGTGATAATCTGTTTAATACAAAGTATATATAAGAGAGATATAATATTTAATATATATGCATCTGTAGCCCTATACAGAAAGATTAGGGATGGCTTATAATTATGTAGAAACCATTGGAAAATATCCCTTAGGTACCCTGAATGTCTCTATTCCAGAAAAATCTGTAAACGGCACTTTCATATATCACATTCTCCAGCTGGTTAGGTGTGAACACTAGTAGGGAAAATCATATTCAAACCTTGGAGAAGCCAAGGAGAATGGAGAAGTTCAAGATACACCTATCAGAGACGTGTGTATTTGTATACTTATTACAAAGAAATATATGGGTTCTGGTGCAGGTTGGAGCTACACTTGAGAATGCTAGATAAGCAAACCCAAGCCACTGGAAAGATGTCCAGTTCTTAAGTATAGTGTATGACTCCTTTTTATGCTTATTATACTTGTAGTATTTTGTTTCTCTTCTTGCAACTTATTGCAATATAAATGTTTCCTTGGTTTACTAACAAGTCTGGTTCATGCTGGGAGACAAAGGAGTCAAGTCCAAAACTGAGAAAACTAAACAGGCACTTCTCCAAATTGGTGTCAGACCCAAACCCACAGGTCTTGTGCTGTGTTACATACTCACAGAACGGAGTGGCTGCAAAACACTTCCAGCCAAAACTGTGAAGTGGCAATACAACACTGCGGTCAGCTATATGTTACCTTTTGGGAGGGCTTTTCCTTAAATGCAGAGAGACTAAAGCTTTCCCAGTTTACTTTACGCAACCAAGTATGAATCAAAATATGTTCCCCACATACTTCAAAATTCAATAACTGTCACTGCCAGTATTTGGTTTGTGCAGGAACTTAGGCTGATAAGGCAAAGGACATAGCTGGGAAATTCAGTAACTATTAGTCAATAATTGGTCTGTTTGCCTCCCTCTAAAGAAGTCAGAGTTGAACAGAGTCTTAAGTGATTCCTGATTTTTTCACTTGCAATTAACAGATCTGTGAAGAACATCCCAAGGTTATTTGATCCATTTGCTGACCCAAGGCAAATAATCGTGAAGTTGACTGTAGATCTGCAGCCCCAGAGTAGATGCCTTCCTCCACCACATGACCATTAAGGGACCTTATATCCAGAGCTCATCATCTCCGCCATTCAATCCTCTTGGGCACCCATCCAGCAGGCTGGGACCCTCCCTGCTGCTGCATCCTCTGCATCGCAGGGAACTGCTCTCCTCTGGCCCAGGTCAGGCCACCACCCATCGTGTGATCCTGATGTTCAGCTAGAAGAACCACTGTCAGTCGTGTGCTCCCTGAATCTTGTCATTGAACAGAAGGGTTAATTAATATTTTATTGCTCCCTGTCAGGACACAAATCCTGGGCTTTTCATACATAATGAGTGATGGGCACCTTTGAAGTAAACCCTGCCCAGTCATGGGAGGCTGTATACATTGCACAGAAAGCCTGTAATATACAGGAATGTGTAGGCTGCTGCAGTCCCTCCAGGGGACTATCACAGATTGTTTTTTTCCAGCCAAAAAAAGATTACCCACCAACTTTCAAAGGCACTTTGAAGCTAAAGTTTTTCCAATCTGAGAGAGTACGCATGAGGAAGCTCCATTTTGCTTATAATATTAAAAATAATGCTCTTTGCTTTTGGCACTTTATTTAATAATAAAAAAAATGCAGTAGTCCAAGATGAGTTAGTGTTATATTATAAAAAAAGAGGTCTATAATGCTTGCTACCTCTCTAATCTCTTCACTCTCCTTCTAATTCAGTTGCTTCTGCCATCTGTTGACTATAAAATTCTGGAATGTGTTTCTCTCTGTAAAAATTTAAAAGAAGGGAGAAAAGAAATGAAGGATCTCAGATATGTTCCCCAAATAGAAAAAAAAACCCAGACCATTAGATTTGCAGAAATTAACAAACAAGCAGAAAATCTTTGTGTCGACAAAGGTGAATAATGTAGAACAAATATTTTAGATGCTATACTGGTAATTTCCTTAATGACAGGAGAAGCTTTAAAAGATGAGCACGTTGCATGATGCTGCAGCAAACAGTAAATACACGTAGTTATATTCACAGAAACCTTCTGCATGTCAGCTCTATACCTTCTGACAGGTATTTATTATGCATAACTGAAAGGCAGAGAAATCTCATGGTATCAACACTGGCAAATAGATGTGCAATACCAATATTATATGATGAATGAATAATGGAAAAACAGACTTGAAACTCATGAAGTATAACAACCAATAAGCAATGTGGTAGAACTGACAAGCATGAGAGAAAAAGCAGCTTGTTGTTTTGAGTATATCTATGTAAAAATAATAATTTACTATTTGTCTCTGCCTGACTTTTCTTCTCACTGACCTACACATTTCTGGAAATGAAAATGTGTTTAGATGTAACCATGTTACATTTAAATTTACAGGTCCTTTAGCACTGTGGGAAAATGAAGAAAAAAATAAGCATTGGAAGGTATTTCAGCCATTTGTGGCTATCTATAATGGAGAATATTCCTGCATTAATTGCATATCTGTGAATAACAAACAGCAGTCAGCCCAGAATGCAAGAGGCTTCTCCACTGCATATTGCCAACGTTGTGTAAATAGCACATGCATTGGATTAATTATGTTTTACGCTATACTAATCACAGACTATATATTTGTACCTGCTACAAGCCCCTGCTAATAAAAATATACACTATGTTTTTCATGTATAGAATAATAAAGATATAAAAACTGCTTTGGAGAGTTTTACTTGCTCTTTCTTACTTCTTTTCCTATATTACTCTTAGAGGATATTATACTGCATCATAGATTTATGCTTTGCATGGCTTAAATGGAAAGACAAGCTAGTCAGCCATTCCACTTCTTTCAGCAATGCGCTCCCTCTCCTCCTCCCCTTACTTTTCCCCCATATCCCAAATAGCTTAAACTAATTGGTGTCACAGGCCTGCTGGTCTTGAAGATAACACACTATATCACCCTTTTTTTGAGTTTTTTTTTGTTTGTTTTGGAGCGGTGGGGTTGGGAGTGCAGACATGAATTATCTCTTTATGACTTAATCTTACTGCTAAAATACATGTTGAACTCAGTTCAAAGGTTAGTATTTTAAGTTTTCTTCACTCTCCCAGAGTATCCCTACTGTAAGAGGTTTATGCCACCTGTGCCAGCTCAAGCTGTTTGAAAAGTAATTATGAGGGATATGTAAAATACTGTGACTTCATTGCCTCCACATGCAGCTTCAACATCTACAATTCCTGTCACTTTACTGAAATTAGGTGGCAAAAAGATGAGTTTGTAATTCTGGGGTAGTTGTCAGCTACCAGTTTAAAACTGCTTTATTTTTTTTTTACTCCCAGAGCTTTACACATTTTCGTTGAGGTCTGTAGCTGTCCCCTTCTCAAAAGCATCAATAACTTCTATCTGAAAGCCTGATAAAACTGGCAAGTTCTCTAAAGTGACCTGAATGTCAGAATAAGTAGCTTAGCTTGTGGTCCGCAGAAACTTGGAGTAATCTATTGTTTTTGGAATATAGGTTTCAGAAGGACAATTTCATAAACTCAGTTAGTGTGGGTACACAGTGGTTTTAATACCAGCAGTAGGTAATATCTCTGAATATAGGTATCAAAGCAAAATAGCCTTTGTGGTTTAAAGCAGTGATTGTCTTCCTGGCATATTAGCAATGGCTAGCACACTGAACACAAAACACATAATTGACGTGCCAGTGATTGTTTTTATTATAAAGTAAAGTCAATCTTAAATCCTGAAGATAACCATAATACAGCAGTATTTCACAGAGAAGAAGATAGTTCTGCCATGCAGATGTCAATGGTTTCACAGATCAAAATATCAAATTCTACTTAGAGATACTTAGAGATCAACTAACAGTTTTCTTCTGCCTTTACTTGATTCTTCTTTTTCAAAAAACTATTTTTGTTTTTTGATTTAATTTTACTAGGTTATTAAGAAAAAAAGAGTTCCTGCACAAGTTAAGCTATGCATTGCATTTTAAAAAGAATTTTCTAGAAAATAAATTATTTTTTCTTGTGTTTCTTATATTAAAAATTATAAAGGCATGGCTCTTTGATCTTCAAAGTACATCATTCCAAAATAACTCTGTAAATTATATCTCCCGCTGTGTTCAAATGCACTTCCATTTAATTATTTTGTTCACAAGAATTATTTGCAGGTCATTGACACTGAACTTTGTGCGATACACTGGCAAACTGATTTTATGTAGGCTTTATATTTTATAACTTTCTATCTAGTGCTAATGAAAGGGTTCTGAAAGGGTTCAAATAATTTAGGAGCATGAAGTGCATGTTCAAAGGTGACAAAGGTTCAAAGGTGTTTATTAAGGGCTATATCCACAAAAGAACTATGTAAGGCAGAGAATGAGGTTCCTAAAAAAAAAAAAAAACACTAAAGGACGCTGCTCTCCTAAAGTAATTTTTCAGATGACAGTAAAATATATTCTCTTACTGATAGCGGGGTAGTGTGGGACTGCCTTCAGGCATGATTTTGGCAAGCTAGTACACTTTTAAAGGGTATTTTTGCCAGACTAATGGCAAAATGAGCTTGAGATATTTGGAGATGCAGGCTGGCAAAACGTCATTCTTTTTTTGCTTTTTTTTTGTTTGTTTGTTTGTTTTTTTTTTGTTTTTGTTGTTGTTTGTTTGTTTTCAATAATAATTGATTAGGAGAGATAGGTTCAGGTTTCAGTTGCTACTTTTTGAGCCTTTCTCCTCTCAAGTTTCTTTTCCTCCTTGTCAGTGCACAGATTGCAGAGCTCATTTTTGCACTCTGTTGTTAGCTTGCCTAGGTAGGAACAGTCTATAGTCCTTAGAGAAAATTAAGCTGGTCATCAAAGGTGGAAAGAAGAAATGTCAATGAACTGCGTTTCAGATTCTTATGGATCTCAAGCACTAGAAATTCAGATTTGATCTTAACCAAAATCTGTCCCCACCCTTAAATAAAATGAAAGTGTTCTCACTGAGCTCAGATTGTCCCAGAAGTCTGCACAAGAGCAGAAGAGGCAAAGACATTTTCCGAACACCTTCCTGCAAATGCTCGTTCCTATCACTTCAGTAAATTAGTCCTTACTACTCTGGAAATAGAGGTTTCTTAATCCTAATAGCATCTTCCTTTGCAAGTAAAGATAAAATTGATTCCCATTTCTTAGTGAAAATAAAAACAACTTTTTCCATTAGGAAGATGGCTTTGTCGCACCCAATTACACACAAACAAGACTTCTATTGAAATACCATTCCCAGTTATCTAATTGGTACCAGTCTATTTTCTAAGGGCAGCAAGGCTGACTCTCTGTGCTCCTGACCATTGAATTGAATCACCACATTACAGTCTATTAGAAACACATATATTTGTAAAAAAGAAGACTAGGCAGCTCACATGAATTTGTTAGACAGTTGTATGTGAATCCCAACCCAAACCGCTGATAGTTACAGGGTCTCAGTGCCTCTGAATCAGAGGATTACAGCTTTTGTGCTTTCTTTCAGAACAGAAATTTCTTAATCTGTATTTGCAAAGGAGTTTGAAACACTTGAAAATGAGAACAAGTTTCCCATTTGGAAGAAAAAATAAACATACTTCAGGACATTTAGGATTATCTTGTGTATGCTGGAGATATCCTTGAACCTTGTGGCAATATCCAAATGTTTATACAGGATCTTGAAAGAGGAATGCATTATATAAACATATGAAGTATCATAAGTTGTGTCAGGATTCACTGTGTTCACAATTTTGTCAGCAGTTTGTAGCTGCTTGGAAACTCCTAGCATCTTGCTAACTTCAGGGAATCCTTAGGCAGATGTGGTTTCTGTCAAAATGTTCTCACTGCGGTATGTTGTTAAATATAGCACAGCTCCCAAAAATAACTTCTCCTGGAGAATGGGCCTCTTGTTTTGAGAGTAATGTTACTACTTAGTAATCCTGATCTTGAGTATAATAAATATGGTTAAAAGCTTACTGGTATTTATACCTGTCAACAAATTTGCCACTGAACTAAAATTCTACTGACTGTGGTTGTCAAATCGTGAGTGCCATATAGGAAGCCAATTTTAAACATCAAGCCTTGAGTATTTCGTACAGTTCAGGAAGTATTAATTATAATATGACAATAATTGAGGGAGGACCTTGGGGATGTTCTTGGGAATATCTTCAGCACTTCCTGTCTTGCTTGGGAATATCTTCAGCCCTTCCTATATAGTTTCAGATACTGAAATATTTAAAGCTCTTAGCTTCATTCTTTCCTCATGTGAAAATCATGCTATGTATTCTTCACAGCTTGTCCAGTCTGTGAATTATTATTGTGATAAAAATACTGACTAGAAATAAATAGACATTTTAGTCAATTAGACACAGCAAGTTTGGGTTTCCAGACAGGTGGATTAACAATTAGGATCTTCCGACTGCCCTTTTGTACTAGCAAATGCTTATTTTTTCCACAATGTCGAACTACACATTACCTCTTGCAGGTATTACAGGAATTACCTCACTTACCTCCCCTGCAGCTTAGTAAGCAATTGCTGCCCGGCTTGGATGCATCAAACTGGCAGCACCTCCTGATGGCAATTTTGATAATGGATCTGTAAATAGGATGATTGGTGAGACAAGTCCTATTTTTACCTGTAATTACTTGCGCGCACAGACAATGGCATCTACGCCTCAAACTGGGCAAGCATGTTAGACAGCTGATCATCCCAGTGCTATTTTTTTGCAGACATCCCAATGCACGATCAAGTAAACATATCTTCTTTTCGGTGCTGGAGATGACAGTTTTTTCTCTCCTAGAAGAGTGGATTCACTGAGGAAGACAAAATGGCAAACTGTGCAACTCCATGCTCTTTCAGAAATGTTTTAAGACTGACAGACAAAAGATCCTCTATTCTCTCACCTGTAGGATTATTAAGTATTATTGGAAAAATCAAAAAGACTTAACCATAAGACCATACTTATACAAGTCATGTGATTAGTATTCTAGCTTTAGAAAATACTGTCTGGTTATATTTACTTGTATTTTGGTGTCACTATTTTTGCATTTTAACTAGAAAAGAGGAGTTTGAGGTTTAAGAAAAGCATACATTTTTAGTCACTGTTTAGGTCTATGATGAAGAATTTCACACACCTCGGCCAAAAATTCATTTCTATTTTCTATTTATGTGTTGAATTCTTCTAAATGAGACCCTATATATAAAGAAAGATTGACTTACACAGAAAGTCATACAGCTGGAGAGTCTGTTCAACTGCAGATTTAAGCAGTGAATGGTATAGGACTGCAAAATTAAAAAACAGCGATGACAGTGACTGAGAGAGAAGGCAACACCTATGTTCATCACTCTCCTCTTAGCAGCACTGTAGGACTGTAAGTGGTATTTCAAAATAAAGTGCTGCTATATGTGATTATACTGCTAAGAGAAGCAATATAATCCACTCATAGTATTACCAAACCGTCTTTCAACTGTTTTACAAGGTACTTTTTGGACAATTTTGCTTCTGTGCTTCTTTAAAGGAAATGTTAAGGGAATCCTAACAAGTTTATTTATGCCTTATTCTTTAAAGGGACAGCTTTACAATGATTTCAAATGTTTTCTCATTAACATTTCTTTTGTCATGTAGAAGAAGTAGCAATACTTCATGGAGTAAGGACACATTAAATTGAAATTATTCTTATTAAAAAATATACATTTCCGAGAGGAAAACTTTAAGATTAAAAAAAAGCAGAATTAAAAAAATGTCTGAATAGCTCAAGGTTTTGCTACCAGATGGTAAAGTTATAAGTGCGACAAATGGATGACACCCACTCATTCATATATACCAATTCCAAAAGGTGTACAAAAGGCTACTGATTAAAAATATCTTTTAAAACACTTCAAAATGCACATACAAGATATCACTTTTTTTTGGAGAATATTAACTTAATAATCCAAGTAATATGGATATACAAGACAAAGCTGCAATATGGTTATTTTCACCAGAAGAATAAAATACACAGATATCTCAATAGAAAAAAAGAATGAAAGTAAGTTACATAGATTCATATACGAAAGCTTCTAAGGAACTAGATTTCCCAGATTAAATTTCCAAGAACTTAAATGTCTATAGAGGTATAAGACAATATCGTATCAGGTAAATATTTTATATAATTTTTTTCTGATGTGTTAAAATTGATACAATTCCTTCTGAGCAGACATTTGCTTTTCTATCATACTGCATGCTACAGATAAAAATCTAACAGAAACATTTTAATTAGAAATTAAACAGTGATTAAAATCATTTCAAAATAGGAAATTTCAATACAGCATTCTCTTTTCTGTTTCTTCCTCTCTGGTAAGTTTTCATTTCAGATTGGGCGGGGGACAGGGGTGGTGATTTGGGTGAGTGTATACCTCCGTACTAAAACGACACATAAAAGTAAATCAGATCAAGAATGAGGGCCTCTTGTAAGAGCTCAGTTCTGCAGTGTTGAGGTCGGTAACAAATTTTTCATTTATTGCAACAAGCAAGGTGAGTGTTTGAAATCTACCATTCCTTTTTTTTGCATCAGGGACGTAGTTGATGTTTAGTTTTCATTGTCATTTTCCAAAACTATGCCACTTTTTATTTAGCATTTCTAATTAAGCTACTGGGCGCTATGAGCCTCACTGTGCTTAGTCGTTATCATTTTGACATTTGACTTCTACTGGCTTTTCTAGGTTTGGGCAAAAATCACTGAGAACTTGTGCTCACCACAGGATTGCTGCTGTAGAGCTTGCTCAAACTAACTTTTAAATATTTCCACTGCCTGATTTCAAGATCATTGCTGAATAAAGTAACTTAGACTTACTAGCTTCGGGCCATGCATGAGTAACCTATACTATAAAGTTACAAAGGATAATTTTTAAAAAGAGGGGGATATGGAAAAACTGCATTATTATACGAAATGTACATCCTACAAAGCATGTTTATGTTCCATATAACTGCATTTCCATGGCCGTTTTTTCCCTCCAAATAAAATGATATTCCTTTGTCTTCTCATAATCATAGATTCACATAGTTCTGAATTCTAGAGTTTCTGTGAGATTTATTTGGTAATTTTAAACAAATCAGGAAATTTTCAATTTTTTTTTATACTATGAGGTTTATATTCCTACCACGTCATTCAGAAGATAAATACAAGGTGTCAGCCATCGTAACATTAATACATTTCAAATATCAATGTAGTAAATGAAAGCTTATTATATGACAGTGGACAAATCTGTTCTGTGGTGGTGGTATTCAAATGTTAGCTGTAACAGATTAGATGGAACACAAATCTGTCATTAAAATTAACCTTTGGTTCTTTTACTGAACACTTACATAATTAACAAAAGCTGAAATGAAAAATATCTCTTACTGTAAGTGGCTTTAGGTAATTATAAATCCTCAAATCTAAGCTGTGTTTTTGTGTTTCATTTTTTTTTTCATTAATATGCATACCTCTTATTCCAGGTACACTCCACATCACTTGCTCCATACATTTTTACACTTGGCAGTACGAATATTCTCTAAGTACCAGTTTTAATTAGAAAGGATGCTTGAAACGTTCAGTAATGAACTAAAGTCCATATGGATCTGTATTTCAAAGCTGACTTTGAATGTGATATAAATAGTTACCTATATACTTTGATGTGAGCAGAACATGTTTATAAACAGGGTGATGTCTTGTACATCACACTTGCAGTAAAGCTTCCCGGGCCATATTTCACTGGTGCTGAAAAGGCATAAATGGATCCTGGAAGTATAAGATAGTGAACAGAATAAAGACTTCCTTTCACAGTGATCCAAGAGTCACATCACCAATGAAAGTGTGTGAAAGAACAACAAGAAAACCTGTTCTATAAGAAGGACACTTGGAAGACTATTAACCTGAAATGAAAGTGTACTCTGGAATTCTTTCCACCCCATCTTGTGCACAACAATTTATGTTTTAATACTAAAAGTCCTGATTCAAAAATAAATTAATTCTAAAATGTGGGTCGGGGAGATCACCGCTTTTATAATTAGGAAAACACTTCGATAGCAATTTCATACATACAGTTTTTAAATAAAGATTATTGTCTTAATCATATTAAAAAAGTTTTAAAAATATGGAATACCATACTACCCGTATTATACTCTACCTGTCAACTTTATATCAAATGTCAATGAAGCACCATGTTGTGTGTCAAAATAACTTTTTTTTTTTTTTCCCATCGACAATATGCAGTTTCAGTAAATATAGGTTTGTCTCTTTTTAAAGAGTGATTCATCTTTGTTCTGTCGGCCTGTTTGCTTTTCATATGTCCTGCACAGATAAATCAGAGTCATGAACGAGATAAAAATACAACCAAAAGAAAATGAAAAGTTGGGAATATTTGAAATATGAATTTAAAGAGATGAAGTACATAGTAATAGGATTTTCATGCTAATGGAGGTTATAGGACTTAGTGAAATAAAGCATATAAAATAAAGGACTATTCTTAAGTTCTATCCTATAGTGAATTTGCTTCACGAATCTGATATTGTGTTAATATTAAAGCAAAATATATCTATTTAAAAGCTTTTTCTTCAAGTGCCTCTTTTTTTATTTTTATAGAACCGTAGAATCAGTATGGTTGGAAAAGACCTTCAAGATCATCTAGTCCAACCGTATATTTGGTGACAACACTAATTTGGGATTTTCAAAAGCCCTACGGATAGCATTAATTGCTCCCACAGAAATGAATATACTGCCTGGCTTTTTGATACCAGTTGGATAATACCAAGCACCATTAAACTCTATTGCTGAGTCATGGGATTAACAGAAATCAAATAAAATCCAGACTTGCTTCGGGGGCTGCAGTAGCAAAGAATTACCCACTGGCTTGGACAGATTCATGTATTTTCATCTGCTTTTGGCTTACTTTCCTCTATACCTTGTAAAACCAAAGATACTTGAAGAGATTGCGCTAGTTCCTGAGCTCATAAGCTATCAGACATTATATACTATATGTTTTTTCTCGTTAAAAGACTGTGTATAATGTGAAGAAAAATTTAGATAGCTTTTGTGTGTTCAGTAAATGGCTTTTATGATTACAAATGGCTGCATACTAGATTTTTCTTAGGAATTTTTCTTGAACCTTTATGTTGGAAAAAATGGCAGAGAATCAGGAGATTCTCCTTAAAAGTAATTATTTACTGAAGCTGGAGTATTAGACTTGCTATTGGAAGAATTCAGTTTTAATGTGGGCATCTCTGATAAAGAGATCACAATTGTTAGTAATTCTGCATTACAAATAAGTTGAAATAACTCACTGTTTTTTAGGCTATTTCATTGATATCAAAATTATTATTTTGGGCAAGATCAATCTCATAAGTACTTGCTACATGATAAACTAACCAAAATACTGAAAATGTACCCTATATTCCCAACACTATAGGAAACATTTTACTTTTAGCATACAAAAAGTATACATATACTTTTAGCATACAAAATACATTTCAGACTTAAAAAAAAAAAGTCTCATCTATTGAAAGGTCTGCAGAGCAAACACTAGGAGAAAGCTTCTGTCTTTTTTCAACTTTAACACCTGTCTACGAAAAATGGATTATACAGAGGTCCCTTCCAACCTTAACCATACTGTGATTATAAGAACTAGACTACAGTCTTTAGTTCGTGAAAGTTTCGATAGAAACAGCTAACTGTTGTTTCTAATGCTTCAAATATCCTCAGAAATGAATGCAGCTTTAAAATGATATGATACCTTGCATAAAGAAAGCCTTGCTCAGTCAAACCATATAATATCCAAAATATGACTTTGTTTTTCTCATTAACTCTGTCTCTGAGAATGCAAATTGGCCAACGATAGACAAAGTAGTAAATGCTGACTTAGATAAGACTGACTTCTGAACTTCTGCAGTATGGACACCAACCTCAGAGCTTCTCAAACTACACTTCCTCTAAAATGGGCAGAGGAGAAAAAAAAGCAGTGTTGTGGCATGAATTATCTGATTTACTTATTTGATTTTAGATTTCTGCAGTAGGATGAAATTAAACATGCTTTAAAGGTAGCTTTTCCTCTCTAGTGATCATAAGGAAAATAGAGGCACCTACCGCGGAGATGTCTACATTTTATCACGGAGATCCCATCTGGCATATTAAAACTCTACACCCAAAGGTTAGTGAAGATAGTTGTAGCCATTCAGGCAACAAAAATCACTGAATGCCAACCATATAGTTGCATTCTTTCAGTGGCACTTTTTTTTTTGCTTCTTAGTAGTATTCCTTAGTAAACAAGTTCCTCAGTCCACCGTATGTGAAAAACTATTGTGAGTGTGAAAAACTATTGTGAATTCTCCAACTCAAAATAACCCCACCTGCATTTGATATAATTTCAGGTCAGCTCCAGAGCCTCAAATTGAGGGGTAGATTTCCATCATAAAAGGACAATCAAACTGCACATTTAATCACTTTTATAGGGCACGCCATTAATCAGACAAGCAAGAAACAAACCTTGATGTGAGACAAAAGGTGATTACTTGCATAACTGAAAATAATTTGAATAACATCTTATTATTCCTGAATCAAAAGAATGATTTCTTATAGATTTGATTTAGCTAAATGCATATCAAAGCTCTTGCATTTTTTTAAACTTTGTGCAGTAAAATATATATTTTAATGTTTAAGAATTTTCAAAAAAAGTCAAAATGTGTTTTATATGTTGCCAGAATTATCAGTTCTGAGTCATTAATTTCTTGCTGATTACCCTTTTTTAATCTGTGCCCCCTGCTCAGTGATCAAAAACACTTCTCCCTTTTTGGCAGTGTAGCAGACTCTTTGCTAACTTTCTCAGATATCTTATAAGCTTCCATCAAGTAAAATTCCTTCTTGAACTAACCATGTGATACCTCATCTGTTATTATTATTATTATCTTAATAGTTAAGAGCTCCACAACCCTGCAGAAAATGTTCTTTCTCTATCACAGTCTTTTTAGCTTTATACTTCCTCCACTGTGTTGCTTTGTACCAGCTTCCAAATGAAAGCAATTATGATTTTTTTTTTTTTTGGCAAAGTAATATATTATTGGATGATTTAAGGAAAAAAAAAAAAAAAACAAGAAATTGCCAGATGTTAATTTTCATATAGTCTTAGAAATGTCAAATATAGTAGCAGTTCACAAAATACAATTCTTGAAAAGCTGTTTCTCTAATAACAATTTAAATGGAGAAGTAAAATAGATTTTTGAATTATAAAGCCTGTTTTGATCAGCCATTAAAATTTTTTTGGTCTTTACTTCAGAGCATAACAATGAGATTTAAAGATAGATCCCATCTGGACCAGTATGCAAACTTTTGGTGTCAGGTGCTGGACAGTTTAGTTCCAGCTGGTTGTTAACACCTACTTGTTCAAAGAGTGAGGTACTTTAGTATAGTATTGTAATAGGGAGCAACTAATCTTTAATATTATGCAAAAATTGCACTTTCTTCAAAAGTAGTGAAAATGTAAAAATTTTGGTATAGATTGCTTTCTTTTCCTTACTGCCTCTGTCTTCAATTCATAACCATAGAAATATTCTGAAGTTGCTATATTGATGACAGAAGAATCAAAAAAAACCCAAGCATGTGTTGGTCTCAGGTATTTGGCCTCAGGAAATAATCAAAAGCTGAACCAACAGTGGAGCTATACACCTATTAGTTGTTAGAAAAATTAGTTGTTGAAAGCTATGAAAGATCAGCAGCTCTGAAAATCAGACTACTTATTCAGGCACCCAAACAGATTTGGGAGTCATATTGAAAAGTTTAGGCTTCAAATTAATTTAAATTGGTTCACTTTTTATATTAGACCTTAATCACAGCTCTAGACCGAACTTCTGCAAATGTTTACGTTATTTTACTTCTGCAATTCAGATAGGATTATTTCTGAGACTAAAGATAGCCTAATATGTATACTGTATAAAGTTACTCTTAACTGTTTTCAAGCAGGGATTAAAATCTAGTAACTGTAAACATGCAAAAGCATTTGTAAATTTAATCATAAATGTCTTTTTGCAGAATAAAGAGCATTTTACTAGTATTTTCTTGCACAAATATGACCTCAAAAAAAAAAAAAAGGAAAAAAACATTATCAATCACATTTGATATGCTTTAGGGAAGGCAGTATTCTATTTATTTCTCCTATTTCCTGTTGACTTTTCTGATACCTTTTAGAGATTTGGAAATTCCCTGCCATTGTATAAAAGAAAAACAAATGAACAAATGAACAAATAAACAAACAAAACAAAACACAAGAATTGTGGTTTCTTAAAAACATCACATTTTCCATTTCAAAACTGAAAAAAGAAACATGCAGTTTTATTTCTGTTCTCAGAACAAATTCTCCAAATTCTTACCTACCAAGTGGTCAGGATCCCATACTAAGGACATATGTGCAGAAATTTCAAGTCTCTTAAGCCCTACTCCAAAATGCCCCTTTTTAAGAGATTGTAAAATGACTCTAGTCAGCTTAGGGTTACTTTTTCACTAGAAAAGAGAAAAAGAATGACTTTGAACAGATCAGAGATTTTGAAACTAACAAGAATTGGAAGGACAGTAAAATATAAAAGAGTATCAAATTTCAGGCTTTGTATGAGGAAATGTCTAATCAAAGAATTCTCTTCAATAGTTTCCCAGAGGAACATATGGAAACCCTAGTAGTTGATTAATTTACAGGACAGGACAAAGTGTTGTCATAGATGGAACAATTTGGCAGTGACATAAATTTGGACATTTCTATACAATAGAAGTAGTTTTGCACTAATCAGAAATTTTAAATAATTTTGAAAAATTACAAGTGGTTTGCTTTCTTTGTTATTTTTATCTGCATAGGTTTGATAAGAATATGCTGTAGGTCATATAAAGTCATTCATTCTGTATTCTCAACTTCTTTCAATCTAATTTTTAAAAATGGTGGAAAATATGCATATTGTATGAAGCAGACTTTAAATAAAACACCCTGAGTTTACTTGAAAGATAAAATAAATTAATATTCTAATAGCAGTGTTTAATTAAATTAAGTTTAAGTTATGAAAGAAAGCTATACAATGCAAATCTCTGAAGGATATAGTTACTTGAATTTTCTAGTTTATAGTTTGATAGTAGAAGCTACTTCTGCACTATACGTACTCTTCTGTCTTTGCTACAATAAGAGCAATTAAAGGATTCTTTTGAATCTTCTGTTTTTTCAAGCTAATCTTTCAACTTACTGCTAGATATGTTCTCCGAAGAAAAATGCAAAAATTATATTTTATTTCCTTATCACTAACAATTAAGAGTACAAAATATATTTCTGGAAGTTTTTCATGACATTTAAACTTCTTGTGTTGATATTTTCCTAGAAGAAAAGGAAAAAGTAGAGCAATTTCTAACTACTGCTGCTTTATTTTTCCTGCAAGCTCAGATGTTCTCTGTGCACTTAGTCCGGACATTTGCTATTGAGATTTGTCCTAATTGTTCTATGTTTTCCCCTGCTGACTCTCATGTTGGTTATATTTATTATCATTTCTCCATTTCCATTTTACAGCCCTTTCCATTTTTTTCAGCCTTTACTCTATCCATTTCATTTTTTGTGGTAATTAAGCTATTGATGAATTAAGCTCTCAGCTCCATTTAGTAAAATTCTTTCTCTGATGTGTTAATTTGGTTCCCCATAGAATGCGCAGGACAGCTGAAAATTAAGAATGTGGCCAACAAAGTAACCCACTGCTTAAAGAATGGTCTGGTCCATCTAGTAGCAAGTTTTGATTCTCTTTTCATTTCCTAACATCAAAGCAACTTTTTTCAGCGGCTTCTCAGAGGCTTAGGGAACAAGAGATCAAGCCTGAATCTGTCCTTCAAAAAGACTTGTTGAAGATCCTCCAGAACCTCCTGGAAGTATTTGAGAGCAGTAAGGCAAATCGGGCAGTGCTCCTCTCCTGCAGTCACAAGAGCTGGCAAGACTCACTGACCTAAACAGCCCAGATGGGATGGGATAGGGGTTACCACTGGTACAGAGGGTACAGATGGGATGGGATAGGGAGATCTCGAGCAGCTAGAATTATGTTCACTAATAACATACCTCAGCTCTTCCCTCCTGGCAGTGTAGCATAGCCTTGTCAAACTTGCAGTTATCCATGGGATGAGATGCAAAAAACAGAAATAGCGGAGATGAAAGGTATCCTGAAGAGTAAAAAGGTAGAAAAGAAAAGGTAGAAAAGATGATAATGAATGCATTTTTTTAAAAAAATGTATTTTTTACTACTCAAGGGGGGGAAAAAAAGTAGCCTTTTCACTGGCCTATGTATGAAGACCTGGGCATAGACGCATGTATAAATTACAGACCCTATGAATACATTTAAGAAGTGCAGTATAATACCCTTCCATGTCTTCAGTGTAGAAAATAAAGAGGAGCATGAGTAAATGATTAGTATAAACAAGCCTAGCTTTCAAATACACTTATCTTGGGGAAAACACATCATATGTTATAAACGAATGATGGATAGCACACGAAGAATTACTTCTCATATGCTCTGGGATTACAAAATAGTATTATATTTATTACAACATAAAATTGTTGTAATACGTTTACAACATTTATTTTAACTCAGCAAATTAGCCTTCTGTGTACCTATTAGGGAGTGTTTCCTTCCTAAATGGCTTAAATTGTGTTAATGGGAAATAGTTACTCAAAGCTGCAATTACTGCTAAAATAAAACAAATTGTTAAAATAAAAATAGATTGTAATGTTGGAAATCTCCTTTATCTACAAGAGTTGATTGTTTTGAGACAATGGGCAATCTGGCAGTTTATAAAAGTATGCCTCTGAAACCAAAAGGTAAGCTGGAAAGTTCAGTTCTCTTGTAATGGATATTTGTAAAGAGAAATGAGTAAGATACAGTCATTTTTTTTTCTCACCCAACAAAGAAAATGTATTAGCTCAGGTTCCTACATTTCCCCACATACATCATACATCTTTTTTGGAAATAGCAGCTAAAGTGACCTTTGAAATGGCTGAGTTCTATGTCTTTTACTTAAGTATTGCTATTCATGTCAAAAAGCATTTTTATAAAAATAGGAATATGCCAGCACAATTTGTAGGTTCAATCCTGCAGGATTTTCATGAAAGGAAAGAAAAATATAACAGGATTTCCAATGTTTCAGTGCACTTTATATCAAGTCCTTGAAATGAATGTTTCTGTCACAAAGTGTCCACCTCACGGAGCAACCTGAATGCTCTGGGCTGAGTAGAGTGTTCACACTCTGCCAGGAGGGCTTGTTGGCTTCTGTGCTGGGTGATATCTCCAACTAGCAGATTAAAAAACATGAGAACTTGCTGTTCCTGAGAAGAAAAAAGAAAAAGGAAAAAAAAAAAGAAAAAGAAAAAGGTAAACTGATGAAGAATATTTGGATTCTGTTATACCTATGGCTATTACTTCTGTTATCAATTTGAAGAATTAGATACAGAGCAAATACAGCTTACTTAGTTCAGAGACAGGTAGGGATTATACCTGATGACATGTAAAAACCTCTTTAAAGATTACATGGGTTGTACTAGATCTCCATTTTAGAAATTAAAATTTAACTTCTGAAGTTTGTAGTCCTGAGAGCTACAGTTAAAAGTTCAGAGTTTGTTTGGCAAGCAACCTTTGAAGACTTTTTCAACCGAGTTAATACTTCAGAGCATGCACAACCGTTAGCTGAGACTCTCAACCACTGTCTGATTATTTTATGCAAATATATGCAGATTATGTTATAATGTCATGACAAAAAAAAGTCATTGTAAGTCTATGGAGATGATACTTTGAATAATAAACTGAGGTAAAAGGAAATCAATCACAGTGTATGCTTACTGAAGTGATGTTCAATACCAAAATTTTATTTGTAATTTCCCTACTGACCACACAGAGATGTCCAGCTTTAAATAACAAATTACAAGGCAACTATAAATTCTTTTTTAGTGGTGTTTTATCAAAGAAAAGCAATACTAAACAAGCTCATGGCATCAATCAGCTTTTCATACTGCAATTTCTAAATCATACTATCTCATTTATTATTAATAGAGTACAGAATTGAGAAATGTTAGACTTAAACGGAAGGCAGAATGCTCTTAACCTGAAACCACAGTTAGGTGGGTATGTAACACACCTACCACAGTTAGGTAGGTATCACAATCTGAATATAAGACCAAAGATAAAGATGCAATGAACTAACTATTGTGATACCAGTACATATACCTATCAAATTCCAGTTATTTCATGACATTTGTCCACATTTCTACTCTACACAAGAGAAATAAAGTAAAAAGTGGGCAAGTTATTTTTGCCTTCACAAAGGCTTAAGAATTTTCACATCATTACCACCGAACAGCTGCTGCTTTGCAAATTCATATGCCAGAAATAGCAAAAGAACACACGGTAAAATCCAAACTCAGAGCATTTCAATTATTGTTTATATAATCTTCCTTCTAGCAACCTTGTCAGAGAATAAACTTCCCTGGGAAACTAGAGTACAGCTTCTAACATTCTCAAAATGACCCTTGGATCAACCTTGTGCATAGACTGAGGAGTTGCATAGGAAGGACCCACTCCTGCACAACTACACAGACAGCACTGACTAACATAGAGAGTCACATATTATACCAGAGCAGGAGAGGCTGTCCTCCTCAGCTTCACATCCTAGTAATGAAGAAACTTGTTTTGATAGTCCAATACAAAGTCAAGAAAATAGCAGGGAGAAGTATGTTTTCAATCACTGCTAGTCCTTGTTTCTTCATGCTGATTTGCTTGGCAATCCGCACAGACAGAAAAAACTGGGCAGAATGTCTAGGAAGACATTCTGAGATGGGTCCCCAGGATTTTGGTCCAGATCAAGGCATGAAGGTTGAGCACTGTGAATTAAATTACCAAGGAAAGTTGAGGGACAATGCTGTCTCTGCACTATAGCTGCCTGGGTGCACAAAAACAGTGAGAGGGTGCAGCCAGGCTGGAGCAGGTGACACTTATTACTGGTTGCTCAGTGATTTTGCTTGATCGGTTAGTAAGCCATAAATGGCAAATTTTTATAGCCCCTGATCCCCCCTTAAAAACAACATAGCTGGAAAAGCAGGTGATTTCATTTAGAATATCTAAATGGTACACATAAAAATATGAAATACTCGCTTTGCTTATTTTGCCTTCTGTATTTTAAGTCTTATTAAATCAATCATTTATTTTTACATTTCCGGGTATGCCTGCTTATATATTGAAATTAAATAATGGAGCAAAGGTTAAGGTCCAATCATGAGTGCAATTTACAATTCCACGAAAAGTATATATACACCTCTCTTAGAAATTTAGCTAACGAGTGAAGAAGTTATAGCTTTATTTTAATGAAGTAATTTAGCAAGCGCCAGTTTCTATTGAAATCAATAGGATGTAAAGGGTTAGTAGCTGTTGCAGAGCCAAGGAAGATTTTACATTATCCCTGAATTAGAGATGTCTTCTTCAATCTCTTTGATAGCCTACACAACCTTAAGATTTTGAAATATATCACGTTCCTGTGATACTTCAGTTGAGTGTTTCAAGCTGTTAAGAGTTCAAGGCTGAGATATTCAAGACCTGCTTGGATGCAGTCCTGTGCCACGTGCTGTAGGTGACCCTGCGTATGCAGGGGGGTTGGACTAGATGACCTCTGGAGGTCCCTTCCAACCTTTATGATTCTAGGATTTCATAGAATCATAGAATCATAGAATGCTTAGGGTTGGAAGGGACCTC
>NW_010582653.1:30662-47905 GCF_000705375.1 Tinamus guttatus | reverse complement strand
GCCCTGTGCTGGACTCTCTCCAGCAGCTCCACATCCCTCTTGTCCTGTGGAGCCCAGAACTGGACACAATACTCCAGATGTGGCCTCACCAGGGCTGAGTAGAGGGGCAGGATCACCTCCCTCGACCTGCTAGAGATGCTCTTCTTAATGCAGCCCAGGATCCCATTGGCCTTCTTGGCCATGAGGGCGCACTGCTGCCTCATGGTCAACTTATCATCCACCATGACACCCAGGTCTTTCTCCGCAGAGCTGCTCTCCACAAGGTCGGTCCCCAGCCTGTACTGGTGTCTGGGGTTATTCCTCCCCAGGTGCAGGACCTTGCACTTGGCCTTGTTGAATTGCATGAGGTTTTTCACCACCCAATTGTCCAGTCTGTCCAGGTCCCTCTGGATGGCAGCGCAGCCCTCTGGGGTATCAGCTACTCCTCCCAGTTTGGTGTCATCAGCAAACTTGCTGAGGGAGCACTCTGTGCCTTCATCCAGGTCATTGATGAATAAATTGAACAGGACTGGACCAAGGACTGACCCCTGGGGGACCCCGCTAGCTACAGGCCTCCAACTAGACTCTGCACCGCTGATCACCACTCTCTGGGCCCTGCCATCCAGATTTGAAGTGTTTGCATCCGTTTTTGCATATTAATAGTATGGCTTCCAAGTGTTATAGAGGCCTCCCCCAAAACTTTACAAATCTTGACTTTACTGTGTAAGTTTTACTTATTGACTATCATCCTTAATAAGAAATAGTAAGATACTATGTACAATTAGTGTTTTCATCATACAATTGTATTAATTGAAATATTTTCGTACTAGGAAAGGAAAGAAAGGGAAGGGGAAAGAAAGGGAAAAGAGAAGAAAGATATGGATATTGGATGTGGACATTTTCTAAAATCATCATGACACTGCAGTTACAAAGCTACTGAAGCCAGGAGGATTTTTCTCAGAGAAGATAGCACAGCTTTGGTATTAATTTAACATTTTTCTACTTCATTTCCTTCTCTTCCTCCTTCTTTCTTCTCTTCTTCGTTTTTGACAAAACATCAGTGAAAAAGAAGAACTGCTGAATATATTTTTTCTATTGAAGGGAAGTGAAGCAAGGAAGATACTTTTCTTTTGCACTTAGAAATGTACCTCTTAAAACTGCAGACATGATTTTTAAAACATATTTGCTCTTCTGTCCTGTTTTTTGTTTTTTCCCCAAAACAGAGAGCCTATATATGCAAAAATAGATAATTTAGTGCACATTAGTCTACAGGCTTCTTTAGATGCAATGAAAATAAGTGATTATGTGTTATCTGTCTTTTGTTTTGTTTTTGTTTCTGTTCCTTCAGTACAAATTAACACACTTAGAACTAAATCATCTAGAATCTTTTTTCACCAGTTTCAATTGAGAGAATTTTCAGACAAATTTGTCCTGTAAAAAGCTATTTCTAGTAAACCACTCATGTCTGCAAGTTTTACCGGTAGGGAAGCTGTAACAGTATAGGACTATAAAAAGAATGACACATCTAAAAGCAGCTACAGTAACCCCATAGATCTTGGCCCTCTTATCAACTTCATCTGTTCAAGGTTCATCAGAATGTAAGTTTTGAGACAGCTGATGAATCAGGCGTACACAAAACAAATCTGAAAGTTTCATGGGGCTTTTTGAATAAAAAAAAAAAAAAAAAAAAAAGATACACTGAAAATTCCCTCTGCCATCTAAAGCAGGAAAAGACAGCTCAAGGTGCCCGTGATTTGTTGTGGAGCCAGATACAAAGAAATGTGAAATTCATTTCAGAGTCGTGTCACTAATACACTTTTTTTTTTCAAAAAGCTGTATATTTTCATGCTTAGTGTCTCAAGCCTACAATCTTATGTTGAACTAAACAAGTTAGTTACAAATCCTTCAAAACTGAGATCTTCGGGTAAAAAAAAGATTGTCAGCATTCAAGACTGAAGTATATTTTAATGGTACTTTCATTTTTATGCTAAATAAATTATCATTATCCATTACACAGATGATATGCAACTGTCCACTGAAACTACAAATAGACATTTGTGATATGATCACATTCAAGTAAAAATAATACTTAAGTTTTATGGAGTAAGTGTACAATTTTAAATATATTTTGTTTCTTTCTGAAAATGTTTCTGGAATATCCAGTGATTCTATATCTTTTCTTAAGATTAGAAATCCAGAAGGACAACTTAACTGGGAATTATGTCCCAGTATATTTATTCTTAACTGGAATGTTATGTTTTAAAAATATATCTAAATATCTGAATATCCATCTATAATAATCTATAACAGAGAGATAGATATTTAGATATAGATATAGATAATATGTACCCATTTGCTGTTCCCCTCTTCCTCCTCCCACTGTTTCAGGCAAATCTTTCTCCTGGATTATCCTTTTTTTCTAAGAAAAATCTTTGTCTTTTTTAACTGTCCAAGTACTACTTCCCCTAACCCACTGCCCCAAGCTGTTTTACTTTTATAGCCCTCCCCAAATCTTGTTATTTCCCAACTGATTTTTAGTTTCAAGCCTGCAACACAGGAGGTGTTTTTGGAACTGTTACTTAGCTTTAGGGCAAGATCTGGAGTATATGAATTTTTTAAAAGACTGATCAGGCCATAGGAAAAAAAAAAAAAAAAAAGGAAAGAAAAAAAAAAGAGGCCTAAGCCACAGAATTAAATACTTCTAGTATATAAAAAAGCTGAGGCATAGCTCTCAGTCTAGTCTTACACAGAGATGGAGGACTAAGGCTAGCAGGCTCAGAGCACCCTCTCTTCCCAGCATCTTGTCCTCTGTGCTAAACATAATTAAAAAGCTGACATGCTCTAAGGTTAAGCTGAGCGTAACCCTCACTTTGACTTCTCCATTCAAGAAAGAGAAAAAATTCACACTGTCAGCATATTCCTCTCAGCAGCTCATGTTTGTTAATTAAAAGTTGTTTTCTCATCTATTTTCTTTCAGACTCATATCTGTTTGTCAGGTCAAAACTGCTGATCTGATTATTTCCTTCAAAGTGACTGACCCCTCTGAAGTCAAAGGCAAACCTCCTGCTGGCTCCAATGAGACAAGGATCTCACTGCTGTTAGTTGTAAGGTGCCATTTCTCAAGTATAAAGCAAAAGAAAAGAAGAGAAAAACCTTGAATTAAATTTAAATTAATCTGGCAATTTAAACTGCTGAACAGTGACATACTATTACATGCAAGCTATATTGAACCCTTCCGCTTTCTTCTGCTTTCTTTCTTGCTCCAGCTTTGGAGCACTTCCATCCCTTTGAGATATTCCTGATGACTCACCAGTCATGCGTCCTACTTAAGGTCTTTAATATTACTGTCTGTTAGAGTTAACATCCAGGCCCTTCTGAACAGCTCATATAACAAAAACATATAAACTTTAGAAAAAAGTGAGAGTGGTAGTGGTAAGATTTTAGCAGAAAAGTGGCGTGAGGGTATGTAACCATGGCTGGATGCAAAACAGGCAACTACTGGATCATGGAAACTAGAAGGGCATAATCCTATCCATATTGCCTCTTTGGAAATGGTATCTGAAACCAGGTACGTGTTCCCAAATATTGTCTTAGAGAGAGCTAACTGAAGTAGTCAGTAAGTCAGGGAAAAAACTAAATGTGAGGCAGTGTAGGCAATCAATAGTTGAGCAGTCAAGGCCTGTTCCTTTGAAGCCGACCCTGGTGCCCACTCGCACGCATGAAACCACCTGAGACACAATGAGTACAATACATGGCCAGGAGCTGGGCAAGTGAGATCTTCCATAAGCCTCATTATCCTATCACTGTAATTATCCCCATTACTTAACAAAAGAAAAAACCCACCATGCACACAAACAAAAGCAGGCCAAACTCTGGAGGCTTAAGCACTTATCCATGCAATTTCTCACTTCTTGCATCCTACATAGAAGATTCTGATAGTCCTTCTTGCACTAAGGAGTGTTATTGCATCCAAACATACACCCTATGATTATACCGTATAATTTACTTTTGCATCTTTTGATAAGGCAAAACAGTTATATTGAATGATAGTAGAATTATTGTAGGTTTAGGCTATTTAGTTTCTTCTGGGTCAAAAAATAAGGAGATTAGGTAGTAACAGAACAAGTAACACAATCCTGTTTAAGTGTCCATCTTGATTCCAGTCTAGCTCAATGGCTTAGCAACTTTGCTTCTTTTTCCATCCATATTTGTCCCCATCTTTGCAATCTGAATATTCTTTTGCATATTGTCAGGATTTACCAGTTTCTGTCCATTTGTTTAATGGCAGTTTTGCTCTGCCACAGTTTGTGATTTGTTAAAACAAGAGGTACAATCTGAATAGTAAACCATAGGATTAGACTACTTCTAAATAAACTTATGCTTTTATTGAAAGTCCACATTATGATATAATTTCATTGCTCTGGATGTCTATCCATCTATCTATGTCTATCTATATGTCTATCTATGTACAAATCATTAATAGACTTAGTAAAATACTAGTAAAGAAACTATATATTGCTTAAAATACCATTTAAACAAAATTAAAAGATTAAGCTATAAGAGTAATTAGACTATTTGGTATAATTACTCTAAACATGATCCTACTTGATAAAATAAACCATGAAACAGTGGTTTCGATTTACTTTTTGGATGAATTGCCAGCAAGAAAGGTGCATATATTTTTATTAAAGGTTATCTACTTCATCTTTTTAGCCCGACATTCTGTATAGGAATATAAAAATTGGACAATGCTCTCATACATTCTGTGCATACATCGTAGTACTGCATATACTGTGCATGAGATTATTATAATAATCACTATGTGCATAATTATGCAATGAAATAACTTTAACTTGTTTAATTGTCTTGGATCAAATAAGAACTAATAGAGCATTTGCCTCTGTTTACATTTGAATTAAAAAAATATTGTGCATCTATATGATATACAGTTGTATTCACTTTCAGATATCCATATGTGGCAGAGCAATTACTACCTGGATGGCAACAGAAAATTCAGAATATCACAGAAAATAAAATACTGATAGCTCATTATCAAAACAGTACATTAGTACAAAATAGTTCAATTTTCCCTCAATTCTTATTGGACCGTCTTGTTTTCCTTTTTGGCATTGTATAAATAATGATTTGTTTAAAGCTTGGTACTGTCAGAAACTGGTATTTTAATTCTAACATTTGTTCCAATATGGGAAGGCGATGCAGATTCTGGTTTGCTCATCCTTTAGTATTTTCCATTTTCATTTAGAAGTTAAGGGATTATTTGAGATCTCAGAAAATATTTTTAATTATAGGTCATAGATGAGCACTGTGACCTATTATTACAGGATACTGTAATAATAGAAATATCAGGGCTTATTTAATATACTGTTGCAGATGTTTATAGTTTATGAAGTCTTAATTACACTAAATTTTCCTACACAAATACACTTTAAAAACCCTAAAAAATTCACCCAAAAATTCCCATGGTGCATTTTCTTTTTAAAGTGTAATTCTCTCCATCACTTGTAGTGTGATTTATCATCCTTTAAATGTCTAGCAATGACTTGGAACAATGAAAAAGTGAGGGAGACTGAAGACAGGATTTTAAACAGGATCCAGAATAATGTGCTACCCACAAGTCTTGATACCACTAAAGGGCTTCTGATTTGGCTGGTTGCCTTGAGGAAAGCTTTGATTAGTCCCCAAGCAAGGAACAAAAGAGCTCACCCCAGCTCTGTGTTGTCAAATGTGATCCCAGCTTGAAAACTGATTATTTCTCTGACATGCACCTCTATCCAAGATTTTCCTATCTTCCCCCTCTCTCTTAGAAACTTGAAGGAACTAAAAGCTCCTATTCTCCTCAGATGAATCATCGCTGCCTATCTTTCTGAATAAAGCCTAATACAAAAATTATGTTCTTACCAGTCTGTTGACTTGTCGGTGTTCCTTTGCAGGTCACTGATTTTCGCTGAAGAATTGAGCCGGATGACTTAGGAGACTGCTGCTTATGGGTCTGCAGGGAAGATTTCTGCATGTCAGATGTGCAGGACGGCTTCAAAGCTCCAGTCACCCAGCAATGACAGGTCTGGACCTCATGTTCCACTCAACTCTTTCCTCTTCTCCATCCTTCACTTACAGGGAGATTGCCTCACTCCATCTTTTTCATTTAGAAAATCTGTTAACAGAGTTTTGAGAATATATCAGTCCTCAAATTTTGCCTTCAGGTTTAACAGAAAGTTTACTTCATTATGAAGCAATTCTTGCAGCTCCTGCTGTACAGCTTCTGTACCTGTTTTCAGCTGGGTTTGAGTTATATAACAGGAATGAGGACACAGAGACATAGACATCAGCCTGCACTGAGATAAGAATAATGAAGATTTTCATCTTTTTTCCTTATGTGTATACAGTAGAACAAAAGAGCAAAACAGATCTGGCCAAATATGCTGGAAATCTCTTCATATCTGAGAAAGGGTTACCCAAACTTCCAAGGCACCACTTTATACTGAATTCTTTGATAATCATAATGATGGACCTAATGGTGGTATCATAAATTTAGATTAAGGTTTAGAGAGCAGGAGATAAGAGTAGAATGATAGTGATATGTGTGACCATGGTGTGAAATTACAAAACTATACTTTTATAAACAGAAAACATTGTAAGAGGGACTAAAGAACATACACTGGCAGATTCCAACATCAAAGCTCTGTCTCCTTTCCAAACATATTTGTAAGATGAACATTTTGTACTATGGCTGTGAAAAACAAACAGGATCTATTTAAGGCAGTCCTGGAATTTGAGGTTAGGGGCATCTTGTATGCTATGACTCCTTATTTTCCAAAGTTCACCTTTCCGTGAGAAGGACCTTGCTCACTACAGTCATTGACTATATGGGGCACTGCAAAGGGCTGCAATCCTTAAGAACATCATTGCAATTTCTAGTTGTGCTGAGGCAATTTTATTTTATGCATCGTTTGCTATGGTTAACTGGCCCTACATTCAACCTGCCTGACAATAAAAACAAGAAACTTTCCTTGCTGTTCAGCAGCTGAATAGCAGGTACTCTGCCAAGACATTCACCCCCATCAGACAGAACGTTCTTTTGAGAATGATAAATGTTTCTTTCTTCGCCATCAGCATGTCATATTTATAAAAAGGAAAGGCTGTTTTCCAGGAAAGTTAATGTTTCTACCTGTCAGCCTTGAAGGTGACTCTTTTAAGGTTATATCAGTCTCTTTTAAAACTCCTGTAGCGGGACAAAAGCCAAGCAATAAAAATGGAAGCCTACATGTCATAGACTATGGTAAACACCTACAGGTATAAAGATCTCATAAAGGTCTCATTTTTGCACACTAAAGGAGGAAAAGTGTTAGATGTGCTACACACCATAAACCTAAGACCTTAGTAGTGGGTCTTTTCTTAGTGGTTTAGGTGTCCACCTTTGCTGGCCTTTGTCTCTAGGCAGTTTAAAATTCAGCAGAATCATAGGCTAGTTTTGTTAAGTTTACTGTAAAATAAAATTTCCCTGTAATTTAATTCTAAGCTGTATATGTCACACGATTTGATGGAGATCCTTTCTTCAACTGGGGCCCATATGATTTTTTAAGATTTATTCTGACCTCACATGTTTATCCTTTTAAACTATCACATTTCTTGAAAGGTTAATTATATTGTTTTCCCCAAACAAAACAAAACAAAACAAAACAAAAAACTCAAAATGGGCTTGTATCAATTCTTTGACGCATGGAAGAATTGCAATGTTATATGGGTGCATCCGCCTTTTTTGGATAATTCTCTAGCTTACAAGAGAGAAACAGGTGTTCTGCTCAGCAGGCTGTGAGATAGCATAGCCTAGGAAAATTTCAGGCTTTAAAATTAAATTGTTTTTTATTTTCTCTTAAGAACAAATTCTAACTCATATTTACTGCAGACCCAAGGCTCTGATGAGAGCGGATAAGTCAGTATCCTGCACCACAGTCATCACAGTTAATGATGTAATTGCGATCGGTCTTCAAAATTCACTATATTTTTAAATTTTTCCTCTGGCTCCGTGTTCTCCTGAGCTGATTAATGGAACAAAGCAAAAATATCAAGGGAGTAATTTCAGAAAAAAAAAACTAAAAAGTGTAGCTAGTACAGATCATTGAACTAAATATTTTCCTGCTGGCTACTCTAATTCTAGCCAGCCAAAGAACCTGCATCAAAATAGGGACATTGCTGTTATAAAAGCTCATTTTCCTTTCATACTTATCCCCTCCCCTGAAATACCTATATTCCACCAAGCAAAACAATCATATAGCTAATAATGTTTCCTTTTTGTAGACAATAATAGTGTTACATAAGTTATCAGGGCACCAAGGGCATCCTGATTTTCACTTCTCACTATTTAATTAAAAACAACAAGAGCCTGGATTTGGTCATTCATTTTCTTACATTTTTGCACTCTGACATTCTGGGCTACAGTTTTATGTTTGGCTCAAGTTATTGCACATAATTTTTAAAATGTAGTGGTGGGCAAAAACCTATTGTTTATAGGACTAACATTTCTTTATCTGCTGGCCCACCACAAAAAGAGCCCTTAGGAAAAAAAAAAAAAAAAAGCAGAATAAGAAAAGATAGTAGCAGCAAATGAAGAAAACAGAATTACAAGGTTTGAAAGTCTACCTATTTGTCCAGGTCAATACAATATACACTGTTTTCCTTCCATGGGCCTGCATGATAAAACATTATCATGTAGTCCTGCTGCTACAGGATTTTTCCTTAACCTATTTTCCAGGACTACATCTTTTGCAGGCCAAATCTGAGCGGTACTTCAAATGGCCAGGAATATGTGCCCTATTTAACGTTCAGAATTATTTGGCTTTCCAACATTGCAAAGAGCCAGTTAAAATGAAATTTAATTCTAACATCAGCACAGATAACAGTCCTAATTTCTGTGCTGTATTCATGCACACGCACACAGTCAGACACCATTTAATCCAGAGATTACTCTTGCAGCTTGAGAACTGGGTTTTACAAAGGCTTTTTGTTTTCTAACATAATAGTATTTGCTTTCTCTACAGTTTATTTTTGCGTTTTCTCTTGTGGCACCAGAAGTTAAACCAAATCAGGTTAGAAGCGCCTAAAAATCCAGAGTTGACACATTAGCCTAGATCTTCTCTAGCCTTGGGCAGCCCAGGGGCAGACAGTCGGGCTGGCTCCGGTGGTGTCCTGCAAGCAGCCTGGGCTTCTGCTTCACCAAGCACACGGACATACAGGAAAGCAGGAGGGATTACAGCTCTGCAATTCCTCAGGCCCACCCTGAGTGAGGTAGGCACAACGCCCGCACTATCCTCCTTCCATTTCCTTCATTTCTCCTCTCCTTTCGGGCGCAGGAACAACCTGGCCCCAGCCAGACCCAATCTTATCGGCGGAACAAGAGAACACAATTTTGCATTCGCTATTAAAGAGCTTTGGGTGTTCTCCAGATGAAGCCACCTGAGAGTCTGCTGCAGTGATTATTTTGGCAAGGGCACACAAGAGAAATCCCGTCAGGAACTTCACTAACAAAAATCTCCATAGGACTCTTCCACCAACAACAAATTAACTCAGCACCAGCCTTACAAATGAACATTAAAAGAAAATAAGATGCATAATAAAGAGCTGCATCCACTTTGCAAGCATTAAAGGCTGCTAACAGAGCACAAAGAAAGCGCAAAACCAGATTGCTTGGAACTTTTATGTTCAGAAAATCAAACTTCAGTTAATAGGAGTGTAAATCAGATACTCATTTACTCTCTTCACATGCACTTTCAGCCATTATGCTGTGTATGTAAGCAAGGAATCTCATCAATGCCATCAGAACAACACTGTGCTCTAGACAAGCACAGGAGAGAGATGAAACTAGATTGCATAAAGCCTAATCTTAATTACTATGAAATGTGGTTGGACTTTCAGTCAACCACATCTGCAGCCACAGCAGTGCTTTATTTGTAGCTATTTCGTGTTCATATTAGATAATTTGTAGCTTTAAAAGAGCAACTAGAAACTCTGAATTTATAATTTTCAAAATGCCAATTATTTGGACAATCTTAGGTATTAGAAATTTCACACACACACATTAAGCCATGCAGGGACACAATATGTAAGTCTGAGGAATCTACATGAAGATGCTTTAACTAACATCTCCCGGACATGAGTGGTCAGCTGGAGTACTGAATTGAAAAGCTGGCTGACAAACCAAATGACAGCATGCAAAGATAATTCGTCTGTAGAATATTTTGGCTTCACAAATTGAAAGTCACTGTTTAAACTTCCACTCCAACCTGGCAGATAAACAGCAGCTTTGCAGGGGGAATGTACACTTATGTCAGCTAAAGGTGGGGACACCAATGGGGCCCATGTTTCTGCTTCACTGTTCATTAAACGACCAACTCTGTTCCAGCTTCTCCTATAGAAGGACAGATTGGCATACTCTTCTTACAAAATTCTTTGGGGTAGCCCATGTGAATTTGTGTCAGAGAAGTCTAGTGGCCACATCACAATTAAACCTTATAGAAGCATATTTCAGAAGCAGTGTAACTTTGACTCAGCATTATGCTTTTATTTTCTGACCATCCTATGAATCTCTAACACTTTAGAATCTGAAAACTAAGTAAATAAAATTAACAGAAATATTTAAGAGAAGAAACTATCTAGTTTCTTCTGTTGAAAAAAACTTCATAGTTTTCTTCATAGAAAACTTCATAGTTTTCTGAACTATGAAGTTCAGAAAACAAGGAAGTGAGAGGGAAAAGTGACAGATAGAAACTCTTGCTGCTCATAGACCCTGAATTGCGCCCAGAAGGTTAAACAACTGGGCTACTGCAGACACCAGGATTTTAATTTAGAAATCCATGCATAGCTTTCTGAAGGCATTTAACATCTTAAGTCTAGTAGAAATTAACTGATAATTTAAAACTACACAGAATATGACAACTTTCATTTGTTTTGAATTATTTGCAATATCTTAGCAACTGTATACAGGCAAACTACAAAAAAAAAATTGTAATACATAAATGTGTTTAAAATTTCAGTTAGCAGAGAGGCACATCACCTGAACAGTCAGCACTAATCTCAGATGGAAACCACTGAAAGGCATTAATGGACAGCTTTCAGTGAACTCTGTATATTTATATAGACAGATATAGATAAAAACTAACATTGCATTTATCTATTAATAAACACAAAAGAAAGGCAGACTCTTTGCTCAAACACTTCTCTACCACAGGTGGTATGAAAAAGAAACCTGTGGGATATACTTTCACCATTTTTATCCAACAACATGTTATATAATGTCTATTTTTAACATACAAATACATCTTAAGGAGATATTAGGATTAATTTACAGTCTGCTCAGTCCAAGAAATCAATAAATGGAATGGGGATACATTTCTGTAACACCACAGAAGTCTCAGTCTCAAAGAAACTTTTATATTTTACTCCTCTCCAGTTCTGCTCTCCCTATGCAAGAAAATGTTTCTGGGATATTTTAGTGTATGTAACTTTCCATTCAGTGAACTGCTTCTCACTTCATAAACAATGCAGTAGTATATAGCCTGGTTACAATAAAAGGATATTGCCAAAATTGCATTGCATTATTCTTCTACTTCAATTTTACAATAGAAAAGACTGGTTAATGATGTAAAATATAAGTGCTGTAATTCAGTATTAGCACAGCTATTCTTGTAATCATTATTAATAAGCTCATGCAAAGCAGTACACATTTTTCTTGGTAAAAGTGCAGAATATACATATTAAATGACAAAAAGCTAAAAACAGAGTAATATTAATTTTAAATAGAAACTGTAGGTAATATGATTCTCTATGTCACTATGTGCATAAACACAAATCTAATAACAGGTATAAGCTGAAAATATAATTTTGGGCTACCGTCACAAGGATCATAAAAGAGCTTAAGAATGAATAATTTCCATATAACAATTCAAGTTGTGCTTGTAAAAAGTATCCTCCATATCCTCTTTCTCCTCTAACTTATATACAGCGTATCAGTGGGTTTTGCACAAAATATTAGTGCCACTATGAGGCCTAAGTTCTGTCTGTGAATGTAAAGCTTTGTTTCTCACATAGCAAGATGCACACATACAATGATTAGACAGCGACAATAAGTGCTTATCTTGTTTCCATTCTAAATCCAAAGTTTAAAAAAAATCTAAAAAAATGCAATTTGAGAAGTTTTAAAATTGAAGTAAATGCAGATTTGGGCTAGTGTGCAGAATAATAAAAGAATGAAGGAGTCTGGCAAAGGTACCAAAGGTGACTACAGCTCTAAGATTGGGTGTTCTATTATTTTAATACAGATTATATCCACCTGTCACATTATCAGGTGGGAAAGGACAGAAAGATAAGTGTACTCACATACAGCCCAATATCATGGATTCCTCCTACTTCTCCACAGACTCCTCCTTCCTTAGGAAACCATGCAAAACCCATCAGTAGTTTTCCCTTTGACCAAGAGTTGTGTTAGGTTGGCAAGCATGATTTAGCACTCATCTTCACTTACAGCAGCGAACAAAACCTCTTAGCCCTAATGAAATCTGTGCAAACTACTGAAGAGGAAGGTGCTATTCACTCAGAATGAGGGATCCAGAATTTAATCCTTAAATAACTAGCATAGCCCACAGATGTGTTTTCAGCTTCTGCACTGCAAATTAGACTACAGGCTAGAGTGACAAAGACAAGATAATTATCTCCACTAACTTTCAGCAGCGATAGCTATCAGTGTCAGTCCTACTCCTCCATGCTTCAGTAATTCCTAATGAAGAACCAAGAGAAAAAAATAAAAGGTTTTTTTTTTTTTTTTATGTAGGACTGAGAGGCTGTTCCTGATGTCACCAGTCTGCAGCCTTCTTGAACAGCTGCCACTCACGCAGATCCTGATGCAGCAACAACAGGGACATAATAAGAGTAATCAAGTTCACTGCTGCAACTAAGTCGGTGCTCATGTGGTATTTTCATACCTGAACATCGGCATAAAAGCTAAGAGTTAAGCACATAAGCATTTTCTTAAATTTTTACAGTTTTGTGTCTTTTTTTTATAAAATTTTTATCACAGAGGCACATAGGCACATTTTTATCATTTCTTAAAATTGTTCTAATAATATTATTTTATAGATTAAAAGGGAAATAACTCAAAGTTATTATTCTGAAACACACAGAACTAGGATAAGTTGTTTTCATCAGCTTATGTGATTCTGACCAAAATAAATTTCATGTTCAGAACATGCAGAAGCCAGTGATGACTGTTACAAAACAGTGTTGTCTCTACTCCATCCTTGAATTCAGATCTAATACCACAGCCTCTTCCCCCAGTGTAGGCTTCTCTACTTTTAGAGAGAAGGCTCAGGTGTTGGTTGGATGTAAGACTATGCATTATGTATACTGCATTATGCAGTAATGAGGGGTCTCAAAGTCAGCAAAAATGAAAAGCCAAAGCCAAATATGAGTTTTCTGCTCTCATTTGTCTCCCTTGACTATGTCCTAACTGTCTGACAGAAGACTTTGAGATGAGACAAAAACAAGAAGTCTCATATCCTGCTTCTCCTTTACTTCTGTTAAAGTAAGTTTAGAGTTATGACTAGATACTAGCAGAACAGAGGACAAAACAACAGTGTGACAACACTGCAAATTAACCTTGTTTATCGTTATCTTATGATACCATTAACAATTGCTTCAATTTTGAAGTTCTCCCAAGATTTGGTCATCAAGTTATAGTGGCAAATTGACTTTGATAATTACACATAACAAGGCCGCATTATATAAGGCAGGTAATGGGATTTTAATTCACCAATCCATCTTGTGAACGAGTACAAGTAGCAGTCAGCCTCCACAGTGCTTTATACAAGTTTACACAAGTTATATTCTGCATGTGTTAGCCCACCTGTGGTGCCATTGTTTATGTAATCCCACTAGGACAATAGTTTTTGTTCTTATTTCAGAGACCCATTACAAAATTCATTCAGACAGAAATGAGTTATACCTTTTTATTGGTTTTCCTGTCTAAAGAATCACACTAGGAGACCTAGTTATATTGTGTCCTTGCTGGTTTTGGGGGGAAGGGGAGTGGGAGAGTGCAGTTTCCATTGATGGTACAGACTTTGCTATAAAACAAAAATCTGCTTCCCAAAACATGTACCTGACTGTGTAAAATCACCTAAATCTACACTAGTGACATAAAACCACAAGCAGCAGAAAAAAAAAAAAAAAAAGGTTTATACAAATCATAGGGAAATATTAAAGGCAGAATAGGATCCAGACCATCTCATCTAGGCATCTAATGCCCATTTCTTTTGTGTAAGGAAAGAAGCAGCCTGTGTGAAATAGAGTTCATGTTTCTGTGCAGTTACTGTAGAGAATAGGAGCCTTTAAACACCTCCAAAGAGAAAGAAACTCTCTAATCCAGAAAGTAACACAGTTTAGAGCATTTCATTGGCAAATACTTTTTCATAAGTAGTTAGACTCCTCAGGTGCTCCCTTTACAACATAGTTCATTATGTTCATTATGGCCTTCCCTGCCAAAAAAAAAGATTTGCATACAAGCTAGTTGCATAAGCTAAACACACCAAATCCCAAAAATGTAATGGCACATAATATTTTGCAAAGATAGTCTTATTTTAAAGTTTGAATTTGTTAATTGAGATTCTTCTTTTCAACTCAGGATTCTTCTGCTGGACAATACTGCCCAATGAAAACATAAAACTGTCAATCTTCATTTTTATTGAGAACTGAGATTCATATTTTTCACAGGTTTGACAAGGTAAATATTGTTTAGTGGGCTAGTGGAACTGTATGTTACCACATATTACGCTACATTAAACTTCCATTAATTTCCAGAGAAGTTTTTGAAGAAGACAAAACAAAGTACATAATGACAGAATTCTGGTGATATCCATTTTTATAAATGTAGTTGAATAAGTATAGTCCCTTTCTGAGCTGCTCAAAAGGCTCTGAATAAGAAAATCTGTAGCTTTCATTCCATCAAACCTTCAGAGTTAAAAGCATGAGAAGGACATTCAACAGCCTGGAAATAATATTAATTTTGTCCTCCATTTGCTTCAGCTTTATTTTTTAACAAAGAATTCAAATCTTCTCTTATTCTGACATTATTTTTGGAGTGCAAACAAAAAGACACTCCCTAAAATTCTCAGTACAAGAACTCTGCAGTTCTGTATAATATCCTGCAGAGATATTATGTTTTCTGAAAGTTAATTCAAAATGCCTAGAAAAGGAACAATGACATTGGGGGTGATTGCATCCTTAAATCTATCCCCTGTACAGAAGTCAAACTAGAGTCTGAGAGTTCCAGTTCTCTCCCTTATTTTATCTAACAGGCATTGGGTTGAAAAAAGAGCTAAAAGGAGTAGTTCAATACTGAAAATTCAAGAGAGACACCTTTTGTAGGGATGAAGAGACAGCAGAGAGATAAGAAAGGAACAGCTAAGAGTTCAGAGAGTCTTGGAGAAATTGAGACTCCAACAAGACAGTTATATGAGTCAGTACCATGAAAAGAGATGACAGGTAAGAAGCACATTCATAAGATGGAGTAAAATATGCCAACCCTCGCAAAGCAGAAATGTGTTTATTTGTATATGATTTGAATTACCTTCTAATACTTGCACAGAGACAAGTGGAAGACATACAGATCACTTCTAAGAAAGATTTGGAATTTCTGTGGCCTAGAAATTTAGAAGATTAGGTATTTCTACTTTACTAAGTGTTATTTATGATCAAAATCACTAAAAGCTTGTGGTAGAATCAAAATTATACTACCATACAATTACATTTAAACTGTGGATGGGTTTCCCCTGATACGCTATTAATATTTTCTCTCTATTTTTATCTCGTTCTAAGTAAGCAAATTCTCTCGTATAAGTGATTGGTTCCTCCTTCCTTAATACATTATTTTTGAAGAAACACCTTGCTTAATATACTATTTTCAAGAAAAATTATTCTATGATTGTTCTTTTTTTTTCAAAATTATAATCGACCTGTTGTCATCTTTCCCTCCTGAAGCAAACAGGAAGGTTCAGGGACATGCATGAGGCAGAAAGAACAGATTCACTTTGTCTGCAATAACTCTAACCACAGTATGTAACATTCTTATGCTTTTCTTCCCAGGAAATGGCTGAAAAACATTTAAGCTGTAAAATGGAGGCCCCGTTCTTTACTGACAACTTTAGTAATGGTTATGTTCCTGAACATGGCGCCTGCCCTCCAGCTTTTAAATTTCTACACGAACTCTGGCATCAAGAAATGAACATAATAGAGAAATAAAAAAGGACTCTTGCTTATTTCATGGCTCGATGTCACTATGCATGACAATCTAATGTATATTCTGATGTTATTTTCTTCTATCTTCTCAGCTACTTCTTGGCCAGGCAAGAGAGGTTTTAATGGTTCCAGAATAGTGTGTTAAAGGAAACTCAAAATGAACTTTTGATTCATTTGTATCTCCTACTTTTTCCAACCTGAATGTCAGAAAAATAAGTACTAAGAATATGAAGTGCTATTGGAAGTGTCGGAGAAAAGTTACATATTTAACGACTTTCTTTTTCTTCTTGAAATCTGCTCCCAGGCAGCTTTCTGGAGCCTGAAAACTTTCTTTGGTCAATTTCTCAGAGGAAATGAAAGGGTAGCTAGACACACACTCTCTTTTCTCCTGCAGCGGTTAAGGATAGTAGCGAATCATCACTCTGTGATCAGGTCAGACTCCTAAAGCCACAGCAGGTGGCCACAGCAGGTGCGCCTCCAACATTTCAGAAGGAGCAGTAACATACAACTAAGATATAAGTTACCACTTGTAAAAATGAAATGCAGTCTATGACTGCAGAGCTGCTGATGAACACCCCATGCAAAAGACCTTTCCACATCTTGATTTTATGTCAGAGCATAAACCATTTGCTTCAATCTGCTACAGTTGTATAATCATCAAAAAGTAATATAGAACCATATTGATTTAGTTAACTTCTCCTTGAAGATGGAGCAGAGGCAAGCTGCTGAAAATACAATGAAAGCTTCAACAGGCATTTTAATAGCTATTTATATACATTTACTTTTGAGCTGTTAGCATTCCCAACTATGGAAAGCAGGTTTACAAAGATTTTTGTGAGAAGGGTAAACAATGTATGCTGAAACTACCTTTTCAAAGAATGGACTGTAGATGATCTGCTTTGCTGTGCAACATTTGATTTACTGGTAGGCAATGTAAAAAAAAAAAAAAAAAAAAAAGAGAG
>NW_010582653.1:0-30651 GCF_000705375.1 Tinamus guttatus | reverse complement strand
AAAAAAAAGAAAAAAACTGTTTTTTTTTTTCTGAGGCAAATATACTTTTAAAAAAAAAAAAAAAAAAAAAGAACCTTTCTGTCCTCTTTTTCTGTTTCTGTTTTCCAGCTGCATGATAGATTTTAGAGGAATACCAGAAATGCTGACAAAAATAATGATGTTACTTTAAGTGTCCAAAATAACATGTTCACCCATGAAACACTCAGCTCTCTAATACAAACCAGTAACAGCATTCAAATCCTAATCGGTGAGCAGTGAAAAACCTAGTGTTTCACTGAGGGCAATAATGAAGCTTCATTTGAAACCCAAAAACAGGCTGATGAGCAGCTCTGTGAGGTGCTTTGATACCTGTGTTCTTTGATACCCGTGTCCTTACTGATGAGGAAGATTTGAATTGAGCATTTGTAAAGCTCCCTTAGGATAACGCTCCTGAGGCAGAGACTGTCAGTGACACAGCCTCACACTAGACTCCACAAAAAGTTTCAGAGTTCAAGGCAAGTGTTCCCAAAGTACACGGTTACTCAATGTGTATAAAAGGAAAGAGATCACTTCCTTGGATGCAATAAAAGTTTTTTTTTTCCTTTATACTGAAAATATGCATTACTGAACTAAAAAGACAGATAATATCAATCTCCCAGTATATACTACTACTTCACTTCCCTTCCACATAGTATTGTATGTATTACCTATAAGTGGATTTCTGTCTTTCAGTTACTAATGAAGAATTCAGTGCCATCTTAGATCCTAGCCCATATGGCTTTTTTCACTCGACTAAAATGGCTCTCATCAAAATTCAGTTTGTTTTTATCCTCTCCAAGCTGTGATCCTATCTAGAGAGAGCTGCTTGCCCTCTGCGTGATTTATTATCCCTTTCACTTGTGCTCATTATCACCAGGTAACCTAATTTACCAGCAAGTTCAGCTATTCTTTTCATGCAGATTAAAAAATACCTCTCCTCTTAATGCAGACCTGTTTCCTTAAAGTTAAAACAAAACCGTAATCTTCTGTTTGTCATTTCTCTTTGTAACAACAACCATCTCTTGCTGAATTCCTAAACTTTGACTTCAGACCATATTTTCCATTATGTTTGTCCTCTTTCAGTACTCTTAGAGTCATATTTACTGAACTTGCCCAATACATGTCCATTCAAAATATTGCTATAGATTTCATTGTCTTTGTTACAAAGAGCTGACTAAGAGAATGAATTATAGAGCAGCATGGTACTCATTGGCTAGATATTTAAGTTTTCTCACAACGCATCTCATAACTTACTCGCTCTGATTCACTTTTTGAGAATAACTCCATAGCATCAAAAAATTCTATGTCCTCTAAATCCTTCCTTAGAACCAGCTTCACCAGAATTTCTACCACAATGCTGTGAATTTCCTGTACTGCAAATACCATCAAGACAGAGCATTCTGTCTGCTTGTTTCTAGGTCCCCTTTTGCAATTTGTAATTACTGTTTTTTTACAGTGCCTTACAGTGTCCTGTTTTGTGACTAAGGACCTAGCATCCCACTCCAGTGTACATAATGAACAAACATGGTAATCCTCAGGTTTACTTTATTGCCAGTCCTAAGCTGAACAGTTCTAGTCTTCCCCAGTTCTTAAATTAAATTCTTTCTGTATGCATAACTGAAAATAGCACAGGCTTTGGCATGCTTTCCATTGTTCCCAGTGTGAACTCATATTTATTTTGCTATCTATCACCCTCTGGTCTTTCTCACACTTCTTTAATACATTTACCTAGTCAGGAGGACATTGTATTATGCAATTCTCTCCACTGTGATCAATCATTTTTCTGTATGTCAGTGGCTTTTAAAACTAAAACCAGGCACCTTATTATTCACTTAAATCTCCAGTGCCAGGTAACAAATGCATCAATGTATATACATATATCCATGTTTTTTTTTTTTTTCCTTGGCATACCTGTTGTGGTATTTGTTGCTCAAGGTCATGATCACACTAGCCCATCCTCAGCAAATGGAAAAAAATGAGTGAGTAAATGCTATTCCAAGGGGTTAAGTGAAGCTTTCTGATCAGGATAACTGTCCTTCTGAAATATTTCTGAATAAGCAAATGGAAAAGAAAAGGTCAAATGTAAGGGTAATATAAGAAGATATTCTTAAGTCAACCGATTGCTTATTGCTCACTGATAACAGGTGAGTTAGCTGCTTATGTTATGATACATTTTATCTCATTATATTTTTAAAACAACAATATTTAAAAAAAATCTTTTAAGGTTTTTGTCATCTATAGCAACACAGGGCTAAATCTAAATCAATGACAGTTTGCTAATAGTAAAACGTGTGTATCCATTTCTGATATCTACTACAGAAAATAAGTAGAGGCTAGAAGATCAGGACTTTTATCTGCTATAGAAGACAAACAAATGAATTATCTTTAATTTGTTCAAATTTTATTTTTCTATTTTCAAGTCATTGGACTTGAAATATTAAGGGTCCAAAAGTCTTCCAGGCTATTATATCCACACTGATGCCATAAACTATTTATGCAAAAATATTCCATACAAATAATGGAGCAAAAAGCTCACTTCAACTATAGGTTGTTATTCAATAAATATATCAGAAATATAGCTATTAAGTGTTTCTCTGTCCTGGGATAATAATTCAAAGTATCACCAGCTGGAAAGCCTGGTAGGTCTGAAATTGTATGTCTGAAAAAAGTTATGTATATGACAAACCACGATGCCATTATCTTCAGGAAACCTTATTTCTGATGATCAAGTTCTTATACTTATTCTCTAAAAAATGGATATTACATAAGCAAGTACATCAGGAATCACATAAATTATTATAAAAAATGCAAAGTTTCTTAGGTGTTTTACTATTTTGATAGATTGGGCCCAAAGCTGGGATCAATTGCTGCTACTGTTCTGTCAACAACTGCAGTTACCATAAGGAATTTCACAGAAATTTGCAGGCTGTTTTCTGAGCATTGAAAGGAAATTAATGAGCAATGAGAAAATACTTGGGATGTCATAAGGTTTAGATCATAGTCTTAAATAACTGTACTCCTTCAGAGGAAATTCTGCGTGAAGAAGTTCTAATAGGACTGCATTTTCCTTTGGCAGTTACTGTCATTAGGTTATTATGCTGTGTGACTACACAATGAAGACAATTTAGAAGACAATTTAGAACAAACCTATTTTTCCCCTTCTTCATCTGACTCAGCTGCAGATATTTTATTACTTTATCTTTAGCAAGCTCTTGTATGTATATGATTGCAGCAAAGCTGCCTTTGCTTGAAATAGCTCTAAATCTTTAGGTGCTGAATGGTTGTATATTAAGTACTTTGTGTTCACGGGAAGCTACACTTTCTGTGGAGTTATAGAGTTGCTATTTCAATAACTACCTTGCATATCCTAAACCCTATCCACTACTATGGATTATGTCATCAAGTAGCATGAAACTTAAAATGGCTGTTAGAGTATATGGTGTGATTCCCACTGTAGAACACACGGCATAACTCACTGTGTCAGCATAGCTATGATGGTCAAAAACAGCAAACATGGAAATATATTCTTGTTAAAAAAGATAAGGGTAGAAAGAAGAGGACGAATGCTCAGGAACAAAAGTTTACCTTTACATCTGAAATAGAAGTCGTCTGTCCTCCGCATACGCTTGGCTTAACCTTGATGTTTGTGATGCAGAGCTGATACTACTGATTCCTACACATCTATGTGGTATTTGCTTCTGAATAAGTGTCTTTAAAGTAAAGGAGACTTACATTAGAAAATTATGTACTTTCCAAAGGTAAAGCTAATTATATGACACAATCAGCTTACAAGTAACAAAAGCATTGTGCAATATCACAGAGATTTTACTGATTGCAATCAATTTTCAAACCTTTATCTAGCTATTTTTATATCAAAGCATTTCATAATTAATTGTGTTTCATAACTCATTGTTAGTAAGGTATGAGCTAAATCTCAACAAAGACGTATTCTTGTCAATCCCAAGAGATTTAAATCAGTCTGTGTTCAGAACACCAAAAAAAACAAGACTAAAGTCAACTTTCCAATGAAAATTTGCCAGGAAATAAAAGCGCATTGTGCCTATTAATTATGCAAGAGTACATAGAAAGTGAATACCATCACAAGGTGGTTACACAAAGATTCATATGTAAGTTATTTTGTTTTGCTTTGTTTCAAAAGAAATAAGCAAAAAAGCATGTGTTAATTCTTTTAGTATATAGGGATAATTTTTTGCTGACTACAATCAGTAAATCCAACAGTGCTGAATTTTCTTGCTTCTGTTAGTGCCCACACACATACACACAGCATTAAAAAAAAAAAAAATATTTTTCATTTCCTTGGTATATGAGATGTAGAGAAAATTTTAAATCATTTTGCAGTATCCTATGGTAGATTGAAAAAAAAAAGAGACTTTCCATAATTCAGTAATGATCTGAGTTAATTAATGCTGGTTACATCTCATCTTATTTTATGGATATGTGTTGGCCCTACGACTGGATATATGTCAAAATATTAAGGTGAGAGGAATACTATTTGATAGGATGTTCACAATTTTAACACTCACTTTTTAGCATTTTAAGATAAAACTCTTATTTTGGAGGAGTATCCAGCTAACATTCATCTGTGATTATTCCTTCCTCTTATCTCCTTTATGGATCCTACACTTTTCAAAAACTTCAACACTATTCATCAAAATTATAAGTAAATGATATTGGCCATTTCAAGTACTTTGAAACTAACTTACCTTGACTGTCAGATAGTTTATCATTCTTGTGCACAAAGTTATCTGAACAGCAAACATTAAAATTGTCATTGCAAAAGGTTCAGTATCTTCTTAAACCCCGTAGCATACTGCAAGCACACAGTCAAGGGAGGAGTGCTACATGCTCTTCTCAAATGTTTCATTTGCTAAATCTTTTCTAGAAGAATATGTCTTCAACTCCTGGTCAAATTTAGATTTACGTGGGCAGCCTCTTAGCACATCCTGCTCAGTAATCAGCACCATGAGTTGAGCACTGAAGCTCTCATGCCAGCACCAGGGCACAGATCCAAAGAAGGGAGGAGAAAATTCAGCTCTCCCCAAACATGACCAGGGTGCCTGTGCCAGCGATCACTTCCAAATCCACACCCAGCTGCTTCTATGCAGCACTGGATATGAACATCTTTTCTTTCCCTAAGGCTGTCTGTTGCACAGGTCTGTTGCTCAGCTGAACTGGGCTATTGGAAAATTACTTTCTTTTAATAAAAACAAACAAAAAATTAAAAATGCAATAGTTAAATGAACATCAAATATAAATGAAATACTAAATTACAAATAGGAAGTATTAAGTGCATGGCTACAAAAGTTACAGATCAAAAATGATGGAGGTTTAAACTGAAACTATAGACAAGTGTTAATTTAAAAGAAAGGAGTTTAGCATGCTGTAAATAGCAATGTTTTATAATGTCAGTCCCCTGTCAGTACATTTTTTCATGGTTTTAATCACATTACTTTAAGAAGTATCTACTTGTTTCCAATATATTTTTCCTTAATTGAACAGACAGAATTTTCCATTACTTCTTATGGTAAAAGAAGAAAAAAATAAAAGCTTTCTCTGAATTCCAGATTATGACTCATTTCATCTCTCAAGTTGCCTAAGTCATAGTGATAAAAAACATAAAAAGATTTCTCATTTTGAAATACCCATGTGGAATTGTTGGGCTTCCAAAGTCGTTAAAGAAATAAATGAAAATGGCATGAACCCAGAGGAAAGGAGCTCTATAAGTTCCTTATTTCAATCAAGTGTAAAATTTAGGAGCAAATCTCATCAATGATCATAAAACATGCATCAGATGAAGCAACTGCTTGGTAGCAATCTGAAGAGGAGGTAAAAAAAGAATTATCCTGAACTTTCAGCAGTTATAAAGCCACCTCGAAAGGCACCATAAAAAAGGGAATTCTGTAAATAATTACACACATAAGGAGTACCTACATTCTGTTGCAGGTTTGGCCCATACACACTTTCTCTGTAGCAAAAAGCTCATCTGTTCACGGGCTTTTAGCTCCTATTCAGATGTTGAAGCCCTTTTCTTCTTACAAGTTGAAAATGAACAGGTTTCTTTGCCATACGAAATTTTGCAAGGGTGGAAAGAATTTAACCTTCCAGAGGAACCTTCAAAGCATTTAAATCTTGCTGCAAGAAAGAAACACCAAAGGAAAGTGGCACTTGTACTCAAATTAAAGCTGGTCTGTATGGGTTTCCTGATTGCTGTTTCTTCTGTGTAAAAATGCAATTAGTTAATTTTTTTTTTCCACATCATCTTTTACATCTAAACTTTCATTGCCAGCTTCTGATGGAATGAGGCTTTCTCTTCAAAATGATTTGTTATTTTTATCTTTTTATTTGAAATTAATATGGAGAAGACCACAGAACAAATAAGTGATAGCAAACCTGGATTTTTTTCACAGTATTATTTTTATAAATAAAAACTGCATTTGTTTTCAAGCATTTATTATCTTATTGGTATTCTGTCCTCTTCAGAATGGAAAATATAATTTATATATATATATATTCATATATATATTTATATATATATATGTTTATATATTATAATAGCTGACCGGAAGTACTTAAATTACTTACCTAGGGGTAAATTCTGGCTCCTGGGACAGATTTAAACAAATAGTCTGGCAGGAAGAAGCATGACAAGAGCCACAAGATAGCATGTCAGATCTTCACCATCTCCATAAGCACTATGTTGGAGAAGAACCAAAATCTCCATTTTATGTAGGAGACCCTCTATTCAGTTTGACTTGAAGGAGCACAGAGTGTTGAGGGTCTTTATATGCTTGTTTTTCCATCTTTGCTCATCACCCTGGCATCTTGATATCCTCAGGCAACAGAGATTCCCATATCAGGTCCACCTTGACACAATAGAAATATGCCATGAGATTAGTTAAACTGCTTAAAATTATGGAGTGGGGGAAGAAAAGGGGAGAGATTCTTTGGAAAATAATCAATCTGTGGCCAATAGATGGGTGCCAAAAATTACAATACTTAGCCTATTCTTATTAGGGAGTCAATCTTTGATAATAGCTCATTCCATTCTCTTCTGCCACTAACCTGCCAAGGCAAAGAGCTTTCAGAACCTAGCCTGTCTATAGGAGAGAACTTCATTAGCTTATGATTGTTTGACTACTTTATTTACAATCTGTGACAGAAAAATTGACTCTACAATTCCTGCAGAGAGCTCAGTGTTTTGGAGTCCTCTCCAGTGGAAGAATTAAAATTTGGACCAGAAAGATACAAAAGAAACGATATAACTTTGGCTCAAAAATCAAATGAGATTTGTTCTTCAATTATCTATACGAAATATAGATATTCTAAAACTAAAGGCCAGCAAACATAGGCAGTAGCAGTCAAATTAGACTCTAAATACAAAACTGTACAATTATGAACAAAAGCAAAAAAGTTATGAAGTCTACTCTTTCTTTGTGATTTTGAAAGTGTAAATAAATTAAAAAGTATAAGAGTTTTAGCAATATGAAAGTCTAGCAATTAGACTGAAGTGAAAACAAGATTTTTCAAGGCAGAGATCTTTCCTGTAAACACCTTGCCATCAACCCTTATGTTTTAAATCAATGCTATACACCTGAAAAGCAATATTCATATGATTATTATATACCGAGATATACGGCCTCTGTCATCTGAGACAAGCCCAATGAATGCCATTGCCTACTCCAGCTCTCTTCAAGTCTTCATGTCTACATAGATCAAAATCTTTGTTTTCTAATGTATTGATGTTTTGCAGTGCAGCATTTTATTATTTTGAAAATATTCTATCTCCAAAGATAGGCTGCAACATATGTATTACATGCCATCAGAATGTCAGATTAGATTTGCAGTAAAAATAATTGGCAAATAATTGTCCTCCTCCCTTCACTTAGCTCAAAACCAGTAATTAACCTTTTCTCTAAAACTACAGAGTCAGGAAAATAACAGGTCATACCTTTCACCTATAAACGTAAATAATGGACTACAAAATTATATCGTTAAAAATTTGTATTACAAACCTGAAACGAGCATAGATCGATGTGTTTCTGTTAGACATTTGGCAAAGTAGTATGTTCCGCTCTTACTGGAAAAAGTTGATTGTAAGCTGAATGTTTTTGTCCATGTTAATTCTTCTTGCATTTCCCAACACTGGATTAGGAACTTGATATTTGACAGAAACTAATGCTAAGGAAGCACCTTGTGTAATCTAAGTATCTCCAGTTGAGATACTGCTTAACATCTAGAGGTTCTAGGAACCAAAAGAGTTATTGTAGACTTTTCAGAAGGTCACTTTCTGGAAATCTCCTCTTAAAATGTTTGCATATGTCCTGTGTTTTAAATACAACCTACAAATCTTTTTACATGTCAATTGCATTTATCATAGCAGTATCATAAACATAACTCAGATTTTGAAAGTTCTCTTCACTGATTCCTGTGAGATGCTAGCCTTCCCAGATTGATTGCTGAGGTAGCTGAGTGAGGACATCCAAGCTAAAAATCCTCAGGTTAGTTTAAAGAGCCTAAAAACTTGTGCAACTCTTAAATAATTGGATAATTGTACACAGGCTATCTTGAAGAGTTGAATAATTAGGAAAGAAATAAATTTTCTAGACATTTATATTAATTATTATTAGCATCTGTATGAATACCAGTAGACTAGAGAAAAATGATATGACAAGGCCCTGGTGTGGGGAAAAAAGAACAATTTACCAGGGGAGCTGCAAAAGTTGTTGCTTCTAGATTCCTTACCAGTTTTTTATCTCCATATGGAAACAGAGAAATAGAAGCAGAACTGGAAAATCAGAGGAAAAAATATTGATTATTCCCATCGAAATTGTCTTCTGTCAGCCCCATTAAGAATAAATTTTATGTGATGGGATGGCCATAATTTTGTTTGCTTAATTCACATTATTATATGACAAAGAACATCATGAAAAATGTTATTTGTATTGCACAATGCAATTAAGGTTAATAGCATACTCATTGCTGAAGTCAGAGATTTGTGACCTATTCTCCATTTTTCCCTCAGGTAAGAGGTTAAATCAGAACTGCAAACAGTGTCCCTGGATGCTCCCAGCCGTGCCTGAACAGCGTACTGGAAAGCCTGGCCATCTCCTCCAAGAGCAGCTGGTTGCACGCACTTGCGTCACTCTCAAAGGGGCAAACAGCAGAATCTGTCAAATAACAAGACTTTGCGGCAAGACCCAGAACATTTGGCTATAGCTATATGATAACCTGCCTTTGATCAGAGGTCACCTCCATATTCATGCTCAGGTGCCCTGGTGGATTCTTTTAGTATAGAGAACTGTTGCCTTAGATTTATGGATAGCCACACTACAAGATGAACTCAGTTCACAGCACTTCCCCACTTTTTGCTCTGCATTGTTAGATTCTTAAAAATGTCTTTACACACATGGATATTTTTTACTTAAAAAGTTTTAAGGATTTTGGGTAACTAATAGTTAATTATAAGGTTAATTCCCTGCATACTTAGGCATACTTCATAATAATTATGGAAATGAAACATGAATGTCAACGATAATTATCTCATTAAATTGTTTTTATGGTAAAGGAAAAAAAAAAGGAATAATTTTCATCTACAAAAAAATGTAAAACTATTTCATGTATTGACTCTTGGCTTTCCCTAGTGCAAGGGATTAAAAAATTGTTGTGGCATTCTGTAATTCTAAAAGGAAAGCTCACTTCTGAAGAATCCATCTGCATTGACCTGAGGACTTAGAAGAAATAGCAGTGTGAGTTCCATTTTATCCTGAAAAAAAAACAATGAAACAAAAAAAATGATTATTTCAAGCCTAGCAGCAGACAGAAGATGAAAATATAAAGGCATAACACTATACGTGGACTTCTCCAAACAAAAACTGTGCAGTAGAAGTTATTATTGTGTATTTCCAATTCCTACTGAATGAAGTTAGGACAGGCCTAAGTTCCAGGCTCTTTTTCTAGTCGTCAAGATATTGCATGTATTTACAAATTCTTAACATAAAACATGTTCTTCTTTAAGTAGCCTGGTGAAAATATCTGGTCCCAACATCATGTATTGATTTAGCTGGTCAAATCTAATGTGCCCATCAATAAAGTGCAACAAAATTAACTGTTTAACATTAAGAAGAAAAACAAGGGAAGAAGCAAAGTAAGAACGTTTTAAAAGACCTTGCGAAGTACAAATCCAGCATCTCAGACTGATGGAACAACCAAAGGTATTTCCAACATTTCATTGGAAAATAGCTTCAGATACTAAGAGGTGAAATTAATCTCACCTACCTTGTCTTTGGAGTCAAGAAATAACCATACCAATCGGTTTGAAAGTGTATCTCTAGATTTTCTGATTCTAAATAATTCATCAGGGATAGAACGCAGTTTATTCAAAGAGAAACAGCTTAAAATTTTCTAAATACAGCGAAATCCGAAGGATCTAGCTAGCTAGCAGATAGGGATTTTAAATGCTCAATATATACCCTTATTTTAGCCAAAATGAAGCAGTTGATCCTAAGTTTATGTAACTGTGATACAAGTAGTCATATTGCTAACTAAAATAAAATAATAAAAATCATTGAACTAATCTTTTTAATACTTTAAAATATGTTGAAAATAGCCTAACTTTTATAATTACAAGCACTTAGTGATTACCTAAGATGAAATGAAACATGATGAAATCAATGCATATATTCAGCAAAAAGAAGATGAAAAGAAATTTAATCTTAAACCTTTTGTCCTTGTTGAACACATTTGTAACACTTGTAGATGCAAAATTCTCCTAACAAATTCATGTGTGCAGAGATGTTTCAAAAGGCCATGTTGGAATTACTGGGACACTCAAAGTATCTCTCAGAGCTTAAATCAGAAGACAGACAGAAGCAATCTTTCTGCCCTGGCTTTGTCTATATGCCTATGTGGGAGCTTGGGAAAGACAGATGCATGTATGAATAACTTCAGTAATGATCTCCATTTATTTCACTGACCGCTGAGGAAATATTTGCTGGCCCAAAACTCAGCGACAGTATTTTTGCCACTCCAAGAATGAAGAAGCTTGAAAAAAAAATTCAGGGAGGTTTACATTAGATAAGTACAGAATAGACAAAAACAAAATTGACAAGCTTCAGAACTTACCAATGGGGAATAATCACTTCAGACTCTATTGAGCATGGGTGCAGACAGATCCCAACATGGATCCTGTGTCTATTAGTTCAAATGCATTGAGGAGAATAATCTTTTTTTTTTTTTTTTTTTAAGTATCAGAAAGGAGAGGCCTTTTTTTTTTTTTTTTCCTAGCTACACACCTCAAAGTCAAGTATTCTAAGGAAAACTGACTTTCTACTGGTAATAATTAGTAACTTAGAAAATATATTTTTTGTGAGAAAGTATGAATTTAGTTGCTCTTTGGAAATAGTAAGCCTCAAGAAGATCTGGCACAAGAGAAAGAAAAAGTGCTTTGAAGTGTAATTGCATGGCATTTGTAGCCTGTTTTGAGAATCATGTTAGCTGTAATAGGAGAAGCTATTGATTTTGTAAAGGAGACATATAACTGCATTATATTCGAAGAGTTAAAATGATTGGACCATTAAAACAGCTGGTGCTGCCCCAAATTGTTTTGCAAACTGAAATCTGCATTGATTCTAACAACACCTCTTTTTTACCCAGCAGGCTGTGTACTTAAAGAAAGATATTTGTATAATACTGCTTGGGAGAAGAATTACACTATATGCTAGATATTTAAAAAAAAATACGTAGAAATAAGCGGTAGCTTCAGCTTTTCACAAGAGTTAAGTATTCAATATTTAACTTGCAGGCATTTGAAGTTATCTAGATTAAACACACAGAGCATGTATGTATTATACATACAACTAAAGTTCTCTTTTTCTCCCTTTGGCAGAACTTTTTCCTCCTAGAGGAAATTCAAAAAACTGTGTATGTAATATGTTTAGACAACCAGAGATCTTACTATGATAAGTTCTCTTATCTCAAAAACACATATAAACCAATGATTATATAAGCGTTTGTGTGTGTATGTGTGTATATAAGTGTGTGTAAGTTCAGTATTTGATATGGTGATATTCATAAGAAAAAGGCATTACTGATCCCAAATAAAAAAAGCCTGGCTTTAATTATCAAAAAATTCTTGGCCAATATTACACCTCTTTAATAACAAAAAACACACCAGAAAGGAAAAATATTCAAGAACTGCATTGGCAGTTCTCAGCCTGTGGCAAAAAAAGATGCCAGCAAATAAAGAAATATATATTATTTATATTTATTTATTTATATATATTTTATATATATATTTAATTAAGATCAAAATAATTCAAAATATTACTACTGCCCAATTTTAAAGGAGTGGTTGCTTTTCAAAAATGCAAACATGAAAGACAGACTTTGTTAATTAGTTTCAATTCATGGTACTCTTTCTTACAAGCTTTTCCTATTCCACATAACTAAGGGGATACTGTTTAAATGTAATTACCAACTTCTCCATTATACAAATATATGTCTTACATACCATATCACATCTCCAGTATAAATCAATGCATCCTTATTGGAAGGATGTAGTTAAAACCTTGCTTTCTCTTCTATTTTTCCTCCTAGTTTAGAGAGCTCCTCAGTCTGAAGAATCATTAATGAAAATCAGTGAAAGAGTAAGTATAAAAGGTAAAGCAAAATCCTACAATTGATCAACAAACTTGTTGGTCTGGGAATAATATCATTCAAGATATGAGATATTTCCTTGGCACAAAGGACTATTACTAGTTACTATAAGCAACTATTGAAGCCAAACAGAGTGAAATGGCCACGCAGGGACCAGCATTATGAAGGGGGACAGGAACAAACAGGACGGGGAAGGGACAGGAAGGGAAAACCACTCCTCCTCTGCACTTATTTCTATAGTTTCAAACTAATCTTTCTCTATCCAGCCCTTGGTACAGATAGCAGAAGAACTTTAAATACTCTACTAATTTAAGAAAGATTTGAAAACCACTGACAATCTGTCAGGATCAATTCACCTGAGCTTGGTTTTTGAAATTATGATCTTAGATACGCTCTGCATTTGAACACTGCAAGTAAGAGAGCCTGCAATCTTGCATGGATTTTGGATAAAAATGGTGCAAAACTGTAGCTATTTATTCTCTACATATCCAACAGTGATGATTAGAGGAAACACGAAATTAATACTAAGGTAAAATGGCCTTTGATTTGCCCTAAACCACTGTTTATGTATTCTTCATTACACAAAAGGAAAGTCAGCCCGGAGGATGTACCACCTCCATGGAATTTTTCACTTGAATTCCAAAACACAAGTGAAATAGATGTTTCTAAATCCTTTCAAGCTGCTTTTGAAAATTCTCCTTTATTTTTTTTCTACTCTCTAGTTGAAACCAGCTCTGATTATCTATTATTTGTTTAAGACTGTAGACAACGGGTGTACACAATATGTTGCTCTCTGCGTATTTTACTTCAAAGAGGTTTTTAGATCAATACTTTGGGATTTGCTTTCAATTCTGACCTAGAAAAGGTATTAAAGAATGCATTTGATTTGCAAAAATGCCTTCACGACCTTTAGCCACTTAGATTTTGACAGTTTTTGTAGCATACTAGCACACTAGGATAAACAAAAGAAACTTTGTTCCGCATATTCCGTTGACATTAGATGACAATGGTTAAGAAAAAGAAAAGCAGTAAACCAAAATAAACACATCCATCTTAATGTCTGCTCCACTTAAAACACAGGAAAGCATGACATATTGTTTCTTCAGTGCCTACAGTTAAGCATAGGTACAAAATAAATTCTAACTTCAAGACACTGCTGTGAGCGGTGGGAAAGGAACATGAAAACCTACAAGACGTAGGATGCGTAACAGATTGCAGAGACAGAAGAAAACATAAGCTGCACCATAGGCAGGAAAAAACTGTAGGCCAATTTTTTAATGTGAGCACCTGCTCACTCAATATTTAATAAACTGAAAAGATGTGGATTGGCTCAAGTATCAAGTATTAAAAAAGGAATTGCTTATGTGGAGTTCTAATTTCTTTACTTACATCTAGATTTTGTAACATTTCACAAAGCTATGGAGATTATTATAGGGCTAGACTTTATTATCCTTTGCTTTTTCTAAGCAAGACACTATACTCCTTCAGTACTTCAGTAATTTAAATGAATTCAATACAGCTATTTGAGCAATCAAACAATACTCAGCATGAATCAATGTGAGCTGTACTGGCCTGAGAAGAAAACAAGATATAAAACATAGCAGATAATCTCATTAGAAATCACACCCTAACTACTCTCCAAGAAATTGGTTATAAAAGAGGGAGAGAAAAAAGGAAAGGATCATGAAGAATGATGAAAAGGAATTTTTCAAATGCAAGTTTAGAAAAAACAAACAAGCAAACAAACAGATGTTTCACAAATCAGCTGCCCTTCTCCTAACAGATTCTTGCAAGAATCAACCTAGGCAGGATTTCAGAAGAGAGCCTGTATTTTGTTAAGCATATACAAACAAGAACTTGTCACTATTCCTCTAAGGTTCCATTTATCTGGAAAAATACAGATGGTCCGTGTTTATTGAGGTTATTTTGGTGTCCTGGTCACTGAAGCTAGTTTTTCAGGTCAGGATTAGTCATTGGAAAATTAGATATTTTGCCCAGAACATAGCTTACTGTATATCAGAGTGTATGCTACCAAAAGCTAGGGTACTGTGACATATAATGATCTAGAAGGAGGAAAACCACTATAAAAAATGGTAGTGCATAAAAGACTGGACAACTGCTGTCAACAAGGCACATTTACCGATAAATCAGTCAGCCTGTTTTCAGAGATATACCAAAGCATTAGGAAGTAATTTAGGTAGTCAGTGAACTGTGTTAAGTGCTGGAACAAATTATTTAGCTTTTCAAATCTCCATAAAAACTTTAGATTTGATTTTTACTGAAAAAGCTTTAATAGTCTTAGCCTAATGCTACTGAATTGAATGGGAGGCTGTCAGCTCATTTCAGTTAATTCAATTGGGCCCAGATTTTAAATAGTGAATATTGACAATATCTTAATATCTTTTTTTTCTCTCTTTTTTTTTTTTTTTTTTTTTTTTTTTTTTTTTTTCAGAAAGAGCTGTCTTGATTAACCGGGTAAGCCTGATCTTAGAAATACACTAAGACTCAGGACTCAGACATGCAGTCGAGCCTGCTGTGACTAGCGACTACTTGTAGGCTAAACATGATTTATGCACCATAATGGCCACAAACAGAAATAGTAAACATGCTTTCATCCACCTTGTAGTAAATTGCGTAAGACCACGGTAATTTGAAAATATTTCAAAATTCTTGGGGAGAAAAACTCTGCAGGAGTCATTAGGGAGAACTTTCTCCACTCTTCACCATGCACTATTTTGAATAAATTGCCACACAGACTGACACCAGAGATTTCTATACTATCTAGAATGATTCTGCATTTATCCATGTTTAAGCAAACTAATCCTCAACCATAACGCAATGAGGCTTCACAAGTTAAGGTACTGGCTTTTTAATCTAGTTTTCATATTGAATGGACACAGTGGGTTGAAGTGCCACTCTCTTAGCTATAATTAATTTAGATATGAAGTTGGATCCTCCAGTCTTCTTTGCATATGCCAGAGATTACTTCAGTGGAAGGAAAGTAACATAACCTTAACTCCTGAAAATCTTATCTCTCAAGCCCCCCAGAACAGGCCAGCATGATAAACTGAATAAGCAAGAAACATCAAATTATTTCCATGGTGTGAACTTTCTTCCACTGCAAAATGCATTTACAGAAAGAGTATTCCCAAGGAAGTCACCCTTCTGGACTCTTAGATGCAGAATTGTTTAGCAAACATCTTGTGCGAATTTACCTTCACTGTGAGCTTACAACAGTGACTTCAGCTGTATATATTCGTCCAGAATCAAGGTTGTCGTTGCTTCTCAGACACAGGTTCCAATCTTACCCATAGTCGGCATAGTAATGGCAGCCTATGTTTGTATTACACGTCACAGGCTGGCTCAACAATGCCAAGGGTAATTCATCCTTGCTGTTCTGTCTTTAAAATGCCTTGCAGATAAGGAACACTTGATCTGCACTTTATGGGATTATGCAGCTCATGAATACCATACCAGGCAGCGGATTTTCATTGGCGGTGCCTTTTTTCTAGCAAAGCAGCATCAAAGTAACAGTGAAACACAAACAGGAATTTTAGATCAGATGTATGTTTTAACAGATAGCCTTGCAAAAGTGCATTAAGGATAACAGCTTTTGCTGTTTGCCTCAGTGCTGCTCAGAGGCACATCATAAATTCTTGACTTCTGCCAAGCACAGAAAAATTTCCAGCAGCGTCTCACAAGAAATATGCCAAGGCCAGGGGCATTGCAGTACAAGGAAAATGAACATTTTAATAAAGAATAGGTTAGCCAGTATTTCGACTGGTTACTACAGTAAAATATGAGGAGGCTTTTTGCTAGTAGGACTGCTGAATGAAAGTTCAATTTACTTTGTCTGCTCTGTAAAAGCACTAAGGCAATGACACAGAACTATTATTTTTTAAAATGGCTACTTTCTCATTTCAGATCAACTGTAAATGCATACCTAAAAGAATGCAAACACTCTTAGCCTGTGGGGTAGTTTATTCCAATTATAGCAGAAAAGTTAGTTAATACCTCCAAAATACATTTTTAGTGATTTTAGTATGGTAGACAAATGAGAAATACATAAAAAAAATTGCTTGTGTTAAGTCATGCTACTTAAAAAAAGCATCCTCTTGCTCTGAAAATTCAGGACTTGAGATTTAAGAAAATGCTTCCTTGATATTTACATGCTTTTATCTCGGCACTGAATACTGATACAGAATTACTCTAAGATTTTTCATCAAAGCTGGAAGACTATTCATCCTCAGTAATAAGTGTGTATATTATCCATAATTTATAGATTTCGGAAGCAGTCAGAAAGATGCTAACTGACTTGACAAACAGGTCATATCGTCCGTGGCCTATCTGCAGGATGGAATGTATGGCAGCAGCAATCTAGAAACATTTTATACTTTCTGGATTTTGTAATGACAGACTGAGATGAAGGTCATCAGCCTTTTCTTTTTTTTTGCCTTTGCCCAGGTAATAGTTGCCACCTTTGAATAGTTATTACACTTGGAAATACTAAATCCAGGGATAATGGAAAGCAAACACACATTGCATGTTTTCTCAGTGTCTGGTTCTGGGGGTTAAAACTCATTCCTATTTGCACTGCACAGTATTTATTTAGGTGAACATTCCTTTATTCTTTTCGAGCCAGCATAAAATTGCAGAGATGGCTGTAAATTAACTAATCATCATGTCAAATTTGTAACAGTCCTTATAGGTCAAAATAAAGCTATTTAGTCTATGTAATAAATAGACCTGCATCAATAATTTATAGCAAACAGTTAACTTCATAGACCTTTTCTTTTATGCTCATGAGTTGCATCATAGCAACAGTGAGTTTTCTTCATTCTGAAATTTAGTCTATATTAACGTTATAAAGGGTCAGATTGTAAGGTGCAAATGTGCAGTACCTTACACTGAAAAGTCTGTAGGTGCTTTTTTCTCCATTTCCTTGTATCTCAGCTGGTCATCTAAACAGCAGGAAAAGTGCATCCCTGAGGGAATAAGTATCGTTTGTAAAGCAATCAGAAAAAAGCCAGAAGCTCATTGTAGCTTTGCATCTCCCTATGAGAGATATCTATTTAGGAAATTAAAATTGAGCCCACTGGGTAATACATTAGAAATCTTGTATTTTCAGAGTCACTTACTTTATCCCAGAATCTCAAAATGAAATGCTTCAAGAGCATTTTGATAGGGACAATATAAGGCCATTGGACAGAGATTGTTCAGACCATAAATACACGCTGAGTTTTTGCAGGGCCCATTACACAGAAACACACACAAAATATTCTTACTGAGAAAAACAACCTCCTTTAACATACATGGTATAAGCTGCTGAAGTGTGCTTTCCTTTTTTAGTAGGTTACAATAGACAATACCTCAATGACTGGAACAGGAACAGTATCGCGAATAATGCCTTGGCTATTCCAAATTTAACATTCCTTTGTAGGCAGGTCATGATTTTAGTATACATATTCTGTTATAAACACATTTAATTTGTTCTTTAATACACAATCAGATATTAATGGCACTGAAAACGGGTTTTTGATCTCCAAGCATGAGCTTTTTTAGTGCTCAATTTAGGATACTGACGCTAATCCAGAGACACACTACGCTCAAGTTATGAACCAGATGTCAGATTGCTGGTAACAGGAGTTGGTACCAGCCTCTAATGTGCTGGTACCAGCCTCTAATGTGCTATACCCTGCAGTATGGTGCAGTGTTGATGCCAACACAATACTACCAACAAGGGAACAATTCTAAAGACATTGTTTCTGTGAAATAACACAAAAATTTTGTTTTTCTAAAATAAATAGAAAAACAACCTTCAGATTACAGAGCAGTGTTTTCAGAAACATCAGAAATTTCTATTGTTGTTGTAACAGTAAGATAACCAATAGGAGAGAAAAAAAAAAAAAAAAAAAAAAAAGGACTTATCTAAAACCGCCTTTATGCTTATTGTGAAGGTTATATATCCAGGTAGTAGGCATAGAGCAAAACTTGCCAATATTTTAGGGCCTCTAACAGAGCCCCAGTGGTAAAGATACCAAGCAAAAGTAATTAATTATATTTTAAACCAGAAGGAACACAATTATTAGATTAAAGAAAGCAATAATGTATTTCAAGTTTTATTTCCTGTTTCCTACTTTATTCTGTTGCCTGTGCCCAGAGACTTCAACTTTTCATCCTGCCAAACTGTCTGGTATATATTTAAAGGAACAATAACTACATCCCTTGACATGTGATTATAGAATTTTACTTAACAAACAAACCGAATACTTCTCAGTACCTACATTTAGTAAGCAACAATGACAATGAACAGCATCTAATAAAATGCTATTCATAAAACCTCACCTCAGACAGAGAGACATGCATCTGGTTACTATGCAACCATACAAGCACTTTTCTATGAATGTGATTCTTTATCATCTTCTCTAATCCTCAGACCTTTATTACCTCTGAACTTCTTGTATGCAGTATAAATTTAGGGTGATATTTGGGAGTAAATACCATCCCCTGCAGATTGCAGTTGAAGTGTTGAACAGATCTCTTTCTAGAACTGTCTTGTTTCTTTTGCAAATTGTTGACCAAGAGAAAATGAAAAAAAGAGGGCTCTGATTTATTGATTTTTGTCCCTCAGAATTAGACATGGAGTAAGAAAATTTGTTTCAGCAAAGACATAAATTTCAATGAGTTCAGCTGTCAAATTCTCACTTTGATACAAAAAGAATATTGATCCAATGAAGGCATACAATTCAGTAATTAATGTTATCTTATTTTTTTTCACAAAATGTTAAATTATCTCCCATTAATTCCACTACTCTACATCAAAAGCTAAAAATATTTATGCAGCCCTGATAACCATGACCAGCAGTGGTTTACAATGATTTTTTCTTTCATATGTTAACTGGAGCAGATCCTTGATAAATATATAATGCAATTACTCAGAATGAGGTGCTGGCCACAAGCAATTTTCAAACTAATTTTAGCCATCTATAAAATCTGTGCAAGATACAGAGATTATGCCAGATCCAGTATAGATCAACAGAGTTCCCCTAGTTAAGTGAAAATAGACCCGTTTGCACTAGCTGAGAATATAGCTTAGCATCCCCAAAAGGTTTAATGAAGACCATAAAACTGAGCAGCTTAAAAAGAAATAAACTGCTTTAACTGACTGAGAGGATGGTTTTCTCTCAAACAGCGTTTATAAATCTTGTAGCTGGCAGGCAGCATTTTTACTGACCAGGGGCACCAAATCTGTATTGCTCCAGGAAGATGAATTACTAGGGCAAAGTGAATTAGGGCAAGGTGATTAGAAATGAGAAATCTTGTCAGAAATCTGAATAGAGGCATCAAATGCCATCAGTGCAGGAGACATATAGGATCAACACAGAGAGATATATATACTCAGAATCATGGCTGAAGACGATATAATTAGCCATTGCGTTTTGCACAGACTAAGAAAGGTAAGTGTATCTATGCTATGATTTCTAAAGAAAGCTTTTTAGATTGTCAGAATTCAATATAGATTGCTGAATAGACACCAGGATATCGATCAGAATTTCATCTGCCCTTATAAACAATAACTGTAATCAGGGAGCCAAATTAACATACAGTAAAAAAGGAAAATCTATTTTACTTTAGATGATTAAAAATGGTCATCACAAAAAAAACCCGATATCCTAGATCTTTGCACAACAGGGTTGAAAATAGAGTAAATAACTCACTATAAGTGTGCTAGGGCCATTTCGTGTAAGTTTGGGATTTAACACACCAGCAAAGTAAGGGAAAATGAGAGGTGAAGTGCAGTGAGGCAAGGCGATGCAGAAGCAGAGGCAATTCCAGAAAGTTTACCAGAGGTGTTTTATAAACATGCTATAAAAAGCTTTATATTTCTATTCTGCATTAAGGATTAGCACCTGCAAAGGCCTGGGGATACTTTCAGTCACTTAGCTTATTTTCTATTAGGAGAATATGAGATTTTTATACCCTTTTAAAGGGCAGCCCAAATATATTGCATAAAAGAATATCTCAGGGATAAATACAATGCAAAATCAATTTCTGTATTTCTCTATCTTCATTTTCTTTCAGTAATAGACCCTGCTAAACAAAACAGTATGTCAGCCAGTTAAAACAGCCAAAATTAATATTTAAATCTCCATAGCAAATGCTGATGACTTACACATGAACATTATGTACAGCAGTATAATCTCCCATGCAGCAGTATCCTCATCATGCAATGACTCGCAGAATAAAAGATGAATAGCAGGCTTGGTCTCATAAGTTGTCTTCACTAGCTGTCTGTGCCATTTATCTGTCTCTTATGGGTTCATAAGAGCACCCCTGCAGATATAGAACTTTTGATCTGACATACTAAACTATCTGGTCTTCTACTGTTCTGAGATGTCACCTACTTTAGTTAGTCCCATATATTCTGACATTGTAGGGGGATAAGGGTGAACTATTCAGACAGGGAAAAAAAATTGGTCTACAAATGTGCTTGTGCTTGTGAATTCTTTGAATTTTAAAATAAAATAAAAAAGCAAAAGTAAGCACATAACTACCATGTAACAGGATTTAGTGAAGGATCATGAAACATTAATGAAAAATAAAGAAAATAATAAAGAAAATAGTAATAAATACATTAGTGTAAAATTATTTTTTGATCATGAAAACAAAAGAAAAACTGACCATGAATTACATACAAAAAACATAACCATACAGCTTTAAAATATATGTAATATATCAAAGATGCATCCACCTCTATGGTTTCTTTGTAGAGGGATGTCAGGACCAGCCTTTACTAAACAAGCGTCATAATCATGAGAAAAAAAGCTACTGTATAGCAGAAGGAAGACTGACAAAAGAACAGAAAAAATAAAATATCTAAATTTAACTATCAACTTCAATCATGAGAAATTGAGAGTATGCAATGTCTACAGAAAATACTAAGCTGAATGTGTTTTTCTCATTTTTCGTTCTTTAAGGAAAAGTTTAAGGCAAAACAGACATGCTATTTCTCATGACAAGTTATTAAGATATTTTGCTAGTCAGTGGCTACATTGTTATAGTAGCTACAGGTGATCTCTCTCAGCTTTTAAAGTGCTAGACATTAGCAGAATAAAAGCAGTACGAAATAGTGTGTCAGACTTCTGAATTTGTGTGGTCTTATTGTTATAATACCTTATTCTTAGAAAAAAATAGCTTGATTTTAGAGCATCATTGGGCTGACACTCTAAAACATTAATATGATTACTCTCTGCTGTTAACTTACAAGGCAACATGACTGGAAAAGCTGGTAAAAGTTAAGGAGATACTGTTAAAGTTAACCTTCTCAAAGAAAGTTGAAGGAGGCAGCACAGCTGCAACACACAAGAGCTGTAGAGACACCATGCTAAATAATTTATCTATTTTAAGATACCTGAATGGCTCCACCAGATAAGATAATTTGAGCTCGGAGAACAGCGTTATCGCTGCGGTGTTCTTACAGACCTGTCAGCCACTCTGCATCTTCTGCACTGGATTTGTGAATAATTGAAGGTAGCAACCGCATGTTTCAGCTCTTAGACTTTACGTTGCTTGAACTGACATAATGAAATATCTCTCTGAAGATACTTGAGGGAGTCAGAAAACCATACTGTTACCCATGCCTGCTTACAAATTCTCCATCTCAAGGGCTTTGCACAGGTGATTTACAGAACATTATGTATATATTGTGTCAGAACTGCGAAACTCCAAGTGATATTATGCTTCATAAGCTGCATTGCAACCAGCAATCGAAGATGTTCAGTCACCCATTTTAGGGTAGATTTATGAAGAAATATTCAAGTTCTGGAATTAAACTCCTTACCCTGAGGTTTGAGGATAACACTTATAAGCAAAAATAAAAATTACACTTGAATCATCTAGGTTTAGGCAACCAGAATTACACACATTTCAAAGATCGATATCTGATCACAGAAAAAGGAATTATGGAAATTGCTGTGCTACAAGGTGGATCCAGCGAACGTGATCAGAATTGCTCTGCAAGGCCCAGGAGAGGCAGCTCGAGCTACTCCCCAGGGTAAAGTGCACCAAGCATTTTTCCAGAACCTACCATGCTCACTTTCATAGGAGGAAGGGAGAGTAGCATTAGAGAATACTTGCTTCATTTCATGAAACTTATGCCACTACATTCACAGCATGTTGGGCTTATATAAAGAAGAAAATTCCTTGGATATTTTCTCTCTGTTTGCCTTAGTAACCTTAGAACACTGTAAGCTAAATTATGGGTAGTGACAGATCACTAGAAAAAAAAAAATGGAAGTGTTAACACTGAAAAAGCATCAGTTTTTACACGTTTATTTGCTATAGTGACTCCAAATAGGTAAGATGAAGATATAATTCATAAATTGAAGTTTACCCAATGAAAAAATTGATCTAAGCAGAGTATTTAACCTCTCATTTGTTCAAAGGTAAAAAGTTTACCATTTTCTTTAAAGTCTTTGCCATATAAAATGGGTTCTTGAAGACTCACTGCTGGCTTTGCACACCTTGAGGACCGACGAGTGCAAAACAGCCTTCTGCCAGCAATCAAGACAAATTCTGCTTTTGTCATTTTGTCATTCCCCTGATGTTAGACGTAGACATGATGCTTCCAAGCTTTTCTTCTAGTGTATCAGAACAAACACATTATTGAAAGCATCATGTATATTGTGGGTTTTGCTGATCTCATTTAGAAAGGTTTGTGAAATTACAGCAACTTTTTCCTATCTTGTTCTGTTCCTTACTGCTGACAGAATGGATCAGGAATTAGTTATCAAATTAGTTATCAAGGTACCTGCCATCCTACTGGATGGGAAAAAAATAATTAGCCCTGAACTTAGTGTGAAATGTCTAATGGAAAGAGAAAAAAAAAAACAGATGATTAGTCCTTTGTCTACCTCCTTCAAATAAAGCCACCGCGTAGACATTTGGAGCATCTCATTCTGTCTAAAAACTCTGTCTTGCATTTTAGGAGATGGTTTATATGTTTAGTTCTTAAGAGGTCTTACTGATCATTGATCTGGAGTCAGGATTTTTTTTTCTACTGCAGTTAGGAGAGAAATATCTGGTAGGTTTTTCCAGGAGTGACAGGATAGGAAGGTGGTATTTCTTCTAAATTTTTCACAACATCTAGCAAATCCATTTAGTTAACAGAAAGAGGATTTAAACAATTGTCATTTGTGAGAATAAACAGATTTAGTAAAACTTGTGATCAATATCCATTTTAATGGCTCCGATTTCAAAATAAATGAAACTGGTATCAAGAGAGGAGACCCCTAAAATTTTGGATAAGCAATAACCTGAGAAAGGAACAAGTCCTAAATCCTAGTGAACTTAAATCCCACCTGTAATACTTTCATTCCTTACTAGAAAGGATAATGTTCAGAAGGAACACAGAGTCAGCGTGGAAATCTACTTTGAGTAACAAGCTAGCTGAATGGCATTTTGCTGTTCCTAAATCTTATATACCTATTTGTCTTGTTGTGCGTGAGACACTACACAAGAGTGATAAGCAAGTAAAAATAATTATGTTGGGGCATATTGCTTGGTTATGTCCCATAACTGTCTTGATCCATCACCTACCTGTTTCACCATTATGCCAAATATTTGCTCATAAAATAATGACTTCTATTCTTAGTACCAAGTAATGCCAAATAAGCAACATGTACCATTACCTCAAATTGGTATTTGGATTTTAAAACTCAAACATTAGACTTGATCCCTAAACAGACCTTAATAAGTAGCCACCCAAGCAGTAATCCAACTGCCTAATGCAGGAGTTTGATGTCATTGCAGATATACATTCAAAACATCAATATGACCTTGTGTGCAACAGATAAATTCTGTAACTTCAGGGGATTTAAACTACTTTAGACTATCTAAAATGGTCCTTCATTCCTGTGTATAGACACTGAATCATACACCCAATAACTGACCAAACAAAACTTGGAAAATTTTCCTTGCTTCGAATGAAGTTCAGCAAATTATTTCAATCTTGCTTTTAGAGTTTTCTTACTGAATTTTCTGTAAATGGAGAAGAGGCCAGAGTATAAGGTTCAGAATTATAATTAGATAATTTGTCACACTACATTTAAACAACTTCTAAAATGGTATAACAAACAACAGAGTGAGAGCATCTAATTTTGTGATGAAGATAATTGAAGGTTGAAGACAACACATTTTTAAAGCAGTGGGTATGAATAATGCATGTTTGTTGCAACTACAAATCTCAATTCACATGTCATTTTCAGTTGATATGATTTTTTCGTTAATTCTGATGTTTCATTTTCTTGAAAGCTACACTAATTTGAATTGAGAAAATACAAGAAATACACCTTTGTGATAATAGCCTGAGTGTACTTGACAATGATGGTATTTGAAACTACAGGTTATATCTTCGAGAAGGATCTAAATCTCCAGATGCTGAATGGGATCAGTAGAAAGAATGCACTGAACAACTCTGAGGAGCTGAGCTCCTCGCACACTGATATCCAACAGTAATATCATAAAAGACAGTATATTCCATACATATATTTTACACAAGCCACTGTTCGTAGCTACTTCTATATAGATGCATACATATAGCTGTATATGTATACAACCTTGTGTTTACAGACATACAGATTTGAGATCCTCTGCAATACATGAAACTTTGAATGTAATTATAAAGCTGAAATGTGTTTTATCCTCAGAATAACTGATCAAAAGAACACCACTACCTGCTCTGTTAGCATCACCTGGTCTCCTATACCATCAAGTAGGACCGTGAGCTCATGTCCTTACAGTCTTGTATCTGTCTTAGAACCTAAGACCTAAGTCTTGTACAGTCTTAGAACCTCTATGACAATGCCATGATATTCCATTCTTAAGTAAAGGTGTAGTTGCTACTCCTTACATAAAAAAATCTGAATATGTACCAGAGCACAGGTTAACTTTGAGCTGGCAGATTATTTATGAAGTGAACTTGATGTGGTTATTTTCCACTGCAGCTGTCTGACAGAAAAAAAAAAAAAAAAAAAGAGAGAGAAAATTAGCATAAGTCATTTAAAGGCTTGGTGTCACAAGCAGAATTGGTGGTGTTGGCAGCATGCTACAGTGCTTCAAGTTCCATGAAGCTAAATTCATTGCTTGAGGCAAGTTGTTAATCTAAACTTCTTTCACAAAACCAACACTTGCTGCTGTAACAAATGCCACTCTAATTTACAGTGTTGTAGATCTCAAATCATGGTCTGTTACGTAAGTATAAAAGGTTTACGTTACAGCCTCTGCAGCAGTGTGGAAGAGCTTTTAAGAAAGTGTAATTATGCTATTACAGTTGAAGGAATCTTGGTATGAATGTCAATCAGTCAAATTCATAATTTATATGCTTATGCAAATTAATTAGCTTTTCTTTTTTCCTGCTCTTCCATTCCTATTCAGTCTCTGAGCTTTTTATTTTTTTTTCTCACCATGTAAATGCAATGCATTCAGAAAGGCTTTGAGACAGTTTCTCCAAAAGAATTGGACTAAGAGCACATACACAAAGATTGTTACCATTAAATTAGCTGATACTTTTTCTAAGAGTGGTATAATGGATTATCTTGTTTTCTTCACCTCTTTCATATTTTGTTCACAAGCTTTATTTTAACTGACATTCATACGGCCATCATTTTATATGCATGAGGATTGATGGACTGTCATTTTTACCTCATTCTCCGATGTATCAGAGGGAATTGCTTACTCTGAGATAGTTAACAATCCACCCAAACATGACACATCTGTTCTCCCTTTAAACTACGGAATCAAAGAAGGTGATTGATCTGATTTCTTCTTCTTGCTGTTGTCAATATTTAAATAAGCTATTTTAACAGTATTCCTCAAGGGTTCTTCTCATAGCATATTAGCACCCAAAGATCACTCATTTTGGTTTTGCAAATTTTCACCATTATGTCTCTGTGTTGTTCTTTAGCTGTCATTCTAACCACATTTCTCTTTTGACTAGTAGAACAAATACTGTATTCTCTTTTTTCCCCAGTGTTGCCCATTTCCACTAACTAACATCTGGATACTACTTCTCATTTAGAAGAAAAACCTGAATTTCCTTTCGTATTTCAGTTCTGACTTTCCCAGAGTCCTCTTTGTAGTACCACACAATTTCTTACAATTGTTTCTTCTACGTCTACTATCACAATCGATTTTCTTTGGAATTTTAACTTCAATACTACCCCTTATGCAGACATTTCTTTTACTTGATTTCTTTTTGTAGACAAATACTCATTTTTCTTCTCTTACTTTGACATGGTAGATCTTGTCTTTAAAACTACTATTTAAAAACAGACTAATTTTATTAAACATTTTAACAGGACTTTTACCACCTCTGTTCCATTTTCTGTTGAGGATTAAATCAAATGGAAATGTGCTGTGCAAACTTATTAGATGAACTCAGAGACTGAAAAAAGAACAAAAATACAATAAAAACATACTTCTCCTCTTTTAGACCAGTTGATGGGATGATTTGGTTTGCATTTTGGCAGGTCTCACCATTCATGATTTTACTCCCATGAGAGGCTGAATAGCTTCAACTTAAGTTAATTTCAGTAGGAAATGTGGCAACTTAATATCTCAAAAAAGGCACTTAGCATCAATAATATACAAACTACTTACCACTCTACCTTGTGCTGAGAATTTAAGTAAGTGACTTAAGTCTCATATCAAAGGCAACAGTGACCATTTTACCATCTTTAGAACCTCTTCATTCTGTGCTCTCTGCAGGTATGTAGCTTTCTCCTTGTGGATTAAATCCTACGGTCCAAATGGAAATGAAAATTGAAGCATATTACAAAGACAGAAACCAAACAAACTCGAGTTCAGTACAAGTTTGTGAACACAATTCAACTGAAAGTGTAATTATCTGCCAGAAAGCATTAGGTAATAGGATTTTCTTAAAGTAATTCTATTTACAGAACTTACTTCTGTAAAACAGAATTTAAAGTAAACCTGAGACCTGTCCGGGGGAATCTGTGAAGGAAAATTACATACATAAATACCTATATATATGCATATATAGTTAGTCTTAACCCAAAGTTGATCATCTAGATCCTGGAGCCTTGTTTTCTTTTACAACAGATAAAAGACATTCTCTTTCATGAGATGATGAATGTGTCCTTTAAAATTTAGATCCTATCAGTGCCTTTTCCTTCTATTATAATTCGTCACTCCAGAAATCTGCTCCAAAACCTCACTTACCTTATCTTGAGAAGGCTCCCTCAAATTCATAGACTAACAACCCATTTAAATCCATTTGTTCTTGGCTTAACACCACTGCTTGGCTTAAAAAGATGTCTTCCACTTCCAATTATCCTAGGAATCGTTCGCTGCTCCTAGCTCCTGAGCAGTTCACAGACTTTCATAAGAGATTTCACTACTATTTTGCAAAAAAAAAAAAAAAAAAAAAAAATCCTGTCACTGATTAGAAATGCCTTTTCTCATGCGTCCTACAATTCATTTGAATTTTCAAGATCATTTCATATTATTGACTTTCTATTGTCGGTTAAAATATATTTTTCCTCCTCTTTTGTTTCCAAATGATACACCTACATTTTGTAAGAAAAATTATATTCTTCTGTTAATTTGCCATCCCAATTTGTTTGTGGGGGAGAGAAATGTAATCTTCTTGGAGATGAATTCAGAATATTTCAGATAGAATTACAGAATCATAGAATCCTTAAGGCTGGATGGGACCTGCAGGGATCATCTAGTCCAAGCCCCTGCACATGCAGGGTCACCCAGATAGAAGTAGAGATAGATTATAAAAAATGATCACTTTTTCTTTCCACTTGTACCCTCTCAACTGCTTCTTATAGTGAGCTTACTCTCTCTTTTGTCTAATTTATAACATGGCTTTGAACCAGAATTTTATGATTGTTAAGGCGGTGCCAGGATATTTATAAAATATTAAGGAGTTAATGAAAGCAAGGTCACAGGCACTGGTATTCTTCCTCTTCCACCCACCCTCTTCCATATGATGAAAATGCAAGTAACATTAAAAGTAGAGCAGCCTCAGTAGGAAGAACTGAGCAAGCTATACCTGAAGCAGCCATTAACTTGAACCCTGACCATACCTCTGGGGGAATACACTTCTTTGCTGTGAGACAGAAGGTCTTTGATACTGCTCTTCAGAAATGTTTTTTATCATCAAGTTTTTATATAATCTGAGATTAAATGAAACTCCAGAATGCAGCAGTGTGTTGAATGAACCCCTCTCCAAAAACACTTTTCTTATTTAAGGCTGATTTTGCCTCAATAACATAATTCATTAAGGCCACTCTGCTTTTTATGCAGTCTACTTTCACTTTTTAAAATATTTTCCTTTGGGTAGAAAATTTATTTTTTTTAAAAAAATAATTTGGATTTACTATCTATTTTATTTGATAATGCAGAAATATCATGGCAAAATCTCATGCTAATTCCTCTTCAAATCACATAAATAATCCAGAAATTAGCTATCAGGTGATATGTCTTTTCTCTTTCATGAAAGACGGAAGTAAAAGAGAAGTTTCATTGACCAATTTGACTCCTGAGCGTGACAGACTGAAGGTTGAGGCTTTATGTCCTAAACTATATCCACATCAATTTGTGTGTATCCATGGTCTGCCAGATGCAGTGCACAAGTTGATTCCAATATAAACACCGTTAATGTACTGTGAAATGGTTTTCCTGAAACAGTATAAACATTTAGTCTTTTCATTAGACTAGCAAGTTGTAAATTACCATATTTAAAACAGTACAAAAATATTTCTAAAACTTAGGTGATTCTCATCATATAAAATTGATTAACAGATTGACATTGAAACACCCTCGCTTCATCAAAATATTCATAGATATTACACTAATAATACATTTTTTAGTTTAGAATCCTTGTTTATATTCCAGGATTATTATTTTCAAAAGTTTAGTATCTGCAATTCTGAAACTTGTTCTCTCTCTGATTGTCAGATAAAGTAGCATATTTATTAGTTATATTTCCCAAATGGCTCTTGGTATCTAATCATCAATTTCAGTTGATATTTGGTTTTCATGAACTGCATTTCACTTGAATTGTTTGCAAGTCATAGTGCTAACAAAATGTGGTTTACTATGCCTAATTACCATTCTATCACAGTCTGCTAAACTTTAAATACATGCTTTTGGTGACCAAAAGAAGGAAAAAAAAAAAAGAGAGAAGAAAAGAAAAAAGGACAAGTTTTCTGAACTTTATTTTTGTTGCTAGGGCAACCACCTGCTCAATATCACTATAAAATATGCTCAGAGCAGCTGCTTCATTTGATGTGTGGTAGACCTAGGTAATAACAGAGTCTCAAGCACATATGAAAATATATAAGGTCTGAATCTAAATGATCATTTTATTTATTTTCTAAAAGGAACAATAGTCCTCTTTTTCTGAAGTACCATGAAAAGAAATGTTTGTAAAGCAGAAGAGATTTAAAAGTCAACAGATCCTTGCAGACAGAGTGGAATGTAATTTTAGCTGTGTCATATGCATGATATCTCCCTTTCTCAGAAAAAAAAATGGCTTGGGAAGTTAGACACTAGTTACAGCTGAGCTCTAATGCGTCATACTTAACTACACAAGCTAATGCAGATGTTGATGCTGCAGCACTCCTGTAGAATTAATGTAATGAATGTTTTGAGAGGAAAAGCACCACATTAAATTAGTAACATATGTGAATAAAGCAGCAGCAAAAAAATCCTTTTTTTTACTATATTACACAGTGCAACATCAGCAGGGAGATAAAAATGAATATGCTTAAATAGTCAAAATTGGCAAAAGAAAGGAAAGATAATTTGGGGGAAAATCTCAAAATGAGTCAACTATTTTTTTCTTTACTTTGAAGAAAAAAAAAAAAGAGTAACAGGCTTGGGCAGAAATTTCAAAGGTGCCTGTTGCCTGACATTGGCAATCGA
>NW_010582651.1:35417-58632 GCF_000705375.1 Tinamus guttatus | reverse complement strand
TAGCTTGCTGCTACCAGCAAAAACACAGAAGAAGATCTAAGCAAGAAGATACAGTAACATCCTTCTTTCCGAAGCCAAGGAGCGAAGAACATTCTGAAGAGACATATCCTATTTAAAAACAAAAACAATAAAAAATAAAAAAAAATCATCAAAGCATGAGCCAAAAGAAAGAAACAGCACTTCAAATATTTCACACGTACTGTGCAGATGAAACTGTCTAATGCAGAATGCATCATCCTGGCATTTCAAAAGATATAGCAGTGCTTTCTGAAAAAGAGCTATAGGGTGGACAAAAGTCCTATCAGAAATCTGTCTACTTTCTTTTCAACAGCTAAAATTACGGAAGATCTTCATTTTTAGAGAATAAAAGTTGTCATTTGCTCTAGAGCTCAGTAGTAATGTGGAATATGCATTTTAATGCTCACTAAACCTATTCTCATTGCTTCAATAAAGGATAAATAAATAAATGTGCTTTATCATCCATAAAAATCTTCCCATAATTAGAAGATAGGGATTGCGCTATACAAAAGAGAAGCTGCAACATACTTTTAGCTTGGCATTATCATCATATAACAACCAAAAATGTGACAGAGAACACTGTTAAAGAGTTTGCACTGAGTACAGGAGAAGTGTGTGGCTAACAGCAGTGATGTGCTTCTAGCCAGGTACCACGAAGAGGTCTTACTGCAGCCCTCTGCCCGGGATGGACCTTCAGCTGTAGAAACAGTGATGAAAATACTACTGTTAAGAGGCAGGTATCCCACTTCAGTAAACGGAAAAGATTCAGCAGTAGGAACAGCATGAGCAAGACTCTAGGCTGGACGTGGCTCTGTCTGGTGCATAGCGGGTGTTCTTACTGTGGTCTGGTACCTGCAGACTCCAGGGCTCACAGATTTAGCCTGTATATTTTGCATGAATCCCTGAAGGAAGAATAATAAAAGCTGGCTCTATATGCATATATATATAAACAAAGATGGAAAAATCTTCCTCCATACTTCTATTGTTAGAACAATAAAAAGGCACACCAAAATGTAGATGTGGAGCCACAAATATATACTCATTTTTATATATATATTTATAAAATTACCCATGGAATCTGCAGTATGACTAGGTTATATGTTTGCAACCATAAAAAGGACTGAAGTATTTATTCCTCAGTCAGTCCAATGCCTATACTAGAGCAAAGATGAAATGTATTTGTAATCAAACCAGTCTGATGCCTTTTCTGACAATACTGAGAGCCTCCTCAACAGAAAGGTGGTAATAGCAGAAATCATACACCTTGGCATTTTGATGCTAAAAAACATTTCATTAACATTTACATAGCTAATGAAGGAAAACTGGCTACAGACAGCAATTGCACTGTCCTCAGAAGAAAACAGGGTGGAAACACAAAGCAGTCACTGCTGTAAAGGGGATACTGGAGTGATGGATCCAAGAGCTTGATTATTTCTTCAGCTGTGTCAGCTGGCCTAGCACACAGACTGACTCTGTGTACCTTGCTCCACCAGTACCTTCAGACCAGCACAGCTACAACAGCTTTACCTCTGCTAGCAATAAAAGTTAGGAAAGCTACATGTTTTACAACTAAGTGCAACTGAAATGCTTTAATACCAGTCTCTAAACTCTCTTGCTCAGGGACCAGTCTTCAAAAAGGTACAACTAAGTGCAACTGAAATGCTTTAAAAGTTTGCCAGTCTCTAAACTCTCTTGCTCAGGGGCCAGTCTTCAAAAAGGCTGCAAAAATAACTTGCACATTGCAGCCTTCAGTGGCAAATTGTGAGAAGGTATCACGGAAGGACACCTGAGCAACGAGCCAAGCACTCTGCAGGGCTCCTGCAAGTTAACCATGACGTGACCAAGCCTGCTGTGAGATGGAGTTTTCCTGTGTGACACGGACAGGGCCAGCTGTGGAGAAACCCAGGACGAACGGGACAGATGGGACAACACTTGGGCCATCCTGATCCAGGACCTTTCTGCAGCAGCACAAGCGTGAAAACTACTATTGCACATGCACTTGAAAACACACTGTTTTTATTCTTAAAAAGCCTGCACATGAGAGTTGCCGTGTTTTTTCCTCTCATGCACTCTATTTTCACTTAAGCAAACTCACGTGCTATTTTTCAGTTTCAGGGGTGTCAGCTGAAAAACGACCTTTTGCTTTAGTAATTGGTAACAGGAAGTTTTCCTTCATCGTGATTTTATTCCATGTGATTCTCCAGGTAAAATGGTGAAAGAAAAATAAAATTAACCATCACTTAGCTTTTTAACAACTTAGGTATTATGTGAAATGCAATCCAGTTATTCAACTCTTGGCTAAAATCCTTCAATATACGTCAGATTAAGGTCTTAGGGGCACAAATTATATTTAGTGCTTTTTCTGCTTGATGGCACTCAGAACCTATATACTAATTTTATAAATCTGATTGTAGAATGATCACCCAGTAGCTAAACAGATTAAAATTTTATAATGTAATATACAAGCATAGTAGCTGAGCAACTCTTTTTGAAAACTAGTATCAGTTGAATAAAAATCCCTAGTAGGTATTACATTAGGTATTAGTTTCTGACGTGTAGTCTTTTATCTATTACCCTATATTTAAGAAAGTATAGTTTTTTTGTTTGTTTCATGGCAGAAATAGTGGATGGATTTAGAAACAGAAAATTTTGCTAAGTGTGTGAATAAATGAAACTGTTGTGGTAAATACATACAACTATGCAGCATATCAGTTTTACCTAGTGCAAATGGAACTCACCTGCTAAGAGGGTAACCAGGATGGTCACAGGAAGATGATTTATCAGTAACAAATTCTTCTTACTAAAGAAACAGCTCCAGCTCCTTAGAAGCTATGAGCAAACACATGCTGACTGGCTTTGAAAAGGTGACCACCCAACGAGGTTTTTACTCTATTGGTGAACCAATTGACATAAATATCAAATTTGTATAAATAAAAATGGCAAATGAACAGCAAACCGACTTGCTCAAGAAGGACAAATTCATGTCCCACAGCGACCCATGTTACTAATTAGGAGAGTAATAGCAAAGATTTACACTAAGATCCAGACAGCACAAAGCTGCCTCTTGTGTGGACAGTGGTTTTTAGGACAGCAGTAATTTAGAAGCTGAAAAACATGTTGTAACAAGCAAATTAAGGCATATTGTTATGTCAAGGTACTCAATGCCATCATCAGAGAAATGAAAGACTGGATTTATATGACACAGAAATCCTTGCTACAGATCATAAAATTAATGGTGAAGACTGTAGAAATAAATAAAAGGAAACTTACTGCTTTCATCTCTCGAGGAACTAAGTAGACAAAAATAGCATCTTTAGGCTAAAAAGCATGCTTCATCTGCACAAAGCAATAGACCTGAGGAAGAAAGTGAGAGCAAGAGCTCTTTCTAAACAGAAAAGAACAAAGTCTCTGGTAAGCAAGCCATGGCTTTATGTATGTACCTCTAATTTTGGCTTTTCTTTATTGCCCAAAAATCTGTTTCATAATTTTTGGAAGTAGGGACTGAGGAGGAAGGGTAGTATAAAACTATGGACATTGTTAACGGTTAAAATACATTTTCACCTGGACACCTTTTACAGCACCACAGCACCGTCCTCTGTAAGAAGGAAACAATAACCCAATCTCTGGCCCAGGCAGCAAGTGTGCACAGAGTAACTGAATGCAGATTTGCCAAGTTGTCTTCTGCATAAAATTAAGCCAATTATAACATCATTCATCTCCACCATCATCTTTGTAGGAAAAAAGCACATAATCATAAAGAGGTGCACTTCTCTATCCTAGTTTAAGTTAGAAAAAATCTTCACCATCTACTGTCAAAATTCATAAATACTCTAGTTGTAAAGAACTTCCTTTCAAATTTACTGTTCCTTATCGAGCATAAAAGACTTGAGTGGTGCATACTTTGGGTTTCAGCATTTAACTTCCTTCATTGCCCAAACAAAGGTCTTGCAGGTCATCACTAGAGTAAAACACAGTTAAATTAATTAGATTCAAAAGAGAATGAACTCAACACTTGTAATTTGAAAAGCAGAAACTCCCCTTGGGATACACATTTCGATAATTTCAGATCACACTTGACCTAACCTATTTTATTTATTTATTTATCCTCCCCTCATTAATCAGATGCATCCCAGAGGTACCTAAGGATGTTCCCGAATCCCCGTGGAGGCAGCAAGCCGAGGCCAGCACATGCTGATCCCCATGAGCCCCACGTTCACCCCCCGATGCTGACAGCGCTTCCCTGCTTTTCCCAGATCTGCAGCCCATCTGCTCGCTGTAACAACACTGTTTGAGAAGCAAGAACAGTCTGACATACGGACTCCCTAAGGACTAGGGGACAGACTTTGCCTCAGTACACTGTGTCCCTCAAAATCTGTGTTGCAGTTTTTTCCTTCCCTTTTTCCTTTCCTTTTTCCCTCCTTTCCTTTGCCACACAAAGTTAATGGGGCAGCTGACATTCCTTTTATAAACCTCCCCAAAAGAACAGCCACCACCACATCGAATGACCACTGCTGACTGTAATTTTGCTCTCTGAATATTGTTTTATGGATATATGGATATTCCTTCCTTCTGTGCTAAAGGAAAAGAAGCAGATATCAGGAGATTTACTCTCTTCTTTACATACCCAGTTATGTGGAAAGAAATGATTATCAGAGCTTGGAAATGTAGAGAGGAAAGCCAAGAAAAGAAACAACTTCAAAAAAAATGTATCAATTTAAAGTCACAATTTCAATACAAAAAGTACTATGAAAGAAAACCTCAAGAAGTTTATGACTCAATATTCAATGTTTATCAAATATCAATTATGGATGATTCTTTGTCAGGCTTGACAAAATTTTCACAGCATTTTTTCACATAATTAACTTTTTAAATGATGTTGACTCTCATTCAACTGAGCTATACTATTTTTTGCAGCATTCTCTCTAGCATTGCTTCTGAGGACATGGGCAGAATCCTCTGAGTTCCCATTGCTCTAGGGAAGGGATTTAATGCCCCAAGCATGCAAATATATACATATATGTATATAATATAGCACATTCCTCCATAATTGAGATGAAAAGACTGCTTTGCTACAGCTTAACAAGTAGAGTTACAGTTATACTTTCTTCCTTCTGCCTAACTTAAGCTCCAGTTCTGGGTTTTAGAAGACGCTTCTACCCGTATCTCACTTTGTCTTTAAAATACTTTTATTAATGGCTGCCTCACAGATGCATTTGTCAGACAGAAACATTCACTTTAAAAACTACTCAACTACTTTCCCCCCCTTTCCCCTCACCAAGTGGTCTGGTTTTTAAACAGAAAAAAGCTACATGACAAGAAAGTTTCAATGTAATAGATCAAGCACGTTGAAGTCACTAGAATTCAGAGCAGCAGGAAATGATAGACATGAATTAGTCATAATTTTACTCAAAGGAAAAAAAAATCCCCTAATTATAACAGCTCTATAAAACCATTTGAAAACTACAATGACAGAAAAGAATGCTGAAAGAATAGCTAAAGTTTATCAAATTATCTAGCACAAATGGTGATGATTTGAAGGATCACCTAGCCCTTCTCGAGGATTGTCATTTTTATTCTGTTCTATCTGTGTGATGGAAGTGGAGTACAGGGAGGTTTTTTGGAGGGAAGGATTTCTGCGTGAGCGGCTCCCACACCTCCAGGACACCAGAACCTGTTTGCTTTGGCCTTCGGAAGACAGACCAACGGCGACGTTCGCGTTAGCAGCTCAAGCCTAGGGTTGCACACGGGCTTCAAACCCACCTCTTTCTCTTCCTGCCCCAAACAGAGAACATTGTAGCCCATATCAGATTGGATTTTAAGAGCCAGGGCAGGTAAAACCAAACACTGTAGTCTGTAAACCCCATACCGGATCTATGCTCACGTTCACTATCTTTCATAGCCAAGGGCACTGTGTTTCTAATAGGGCTGGGGTGCTCGTGGATCTTCTGGACATTGGGAAGAACCCCACATTGGACAACATTGGGATTATTGGGATTGGGCTGACTAAACACCTCAAAGGGTTTATCCTGCACATTTCTACCTAGTTGCCAGGTAAATTATGTACACTATGTACTGTTCCTGCAGGGAGATCCTGCAGGAAGAAGTGGGAGCCTGGGACAGTCCTGCTCGTTTGGGCTGGGTCGCAGCACAAGGATATCCAAGCAAGGAGAGCTCAGATGCAGTTTCTCAAACATGATAATATAGTCTTTTACATATTCCACAAACACAAATAACTAGTATTTAATGATACTGAAGCAGTAACAGGCTGCTGGTGATTCCTAAATCTTTCCTCTGGGGAACAGTGAAATACAGCATGATTAACAATTTAAATTAACCCAAGTATAGCGATAACAAGTACTTTAATTAGTGAGAAAATCATATCAGAAGCTGCACTACAGTAATTTGATACAATGCAATTTTTAGAAGCGAATGAAAAGTAATCAAGTCACAATAAAGACAACTGAATAGGAATGCGCAGAGAACGAAAGTAGTGTCACACCCAATTAATGTCTCCTGGAAGTGAACCTATTAGTTTTGTGACTGGGTCCCAAAAGGATGCATCCAAATAGGACACTGGGGACATTAATTACATGCAACAATATTTACATAACTCATTCTTGTTTGTATCACCAAAAAACACAGCTCCATTAGCAATTCACTTTGGAATTGCCACCAAGGCCTAAAAGAAAAGTCTTCAGCAACGTTCACATGCGGTGTCAGTAGAAGTTCACAGAACAGCATGAAACAAAGAGCTTGTCCTCGGCCCCGCTGGCATCGTCATCCCTCCCCGTAGCCTCCTACAAGCACCGCCTCGTTGCTCCAAAACATCAAATAGAGCCCCAGCTCCAGCGAGGAACCGCTCCAGGTGAGCTAAAGGATCCCCTTGCGGATGCCCTCCACAAGGAAGTTGGTTTTAAATCATTTCATATAGTTGCATCTACTGTATCACTGCTGATGACAAAACACACAAACAAACCCACTCCCAATATCCCTTTCCTTTCGTGTCTTCACCTCCTCGGACTGTGCAGGGCATCCCTCTTCCCAGGAGTGGAGGGCAAGGACAGGGCTGCTCCGCTGGCGGAGCGGACAGCAAAACCCTCTGCCCTGAGACCTTGGGGCTCCCGCGACGAGCTGCTTAGTCACAGCGCTCCAAATACGCAAGAAAACTTTTGAACTCGGAATGCATTTTATCCTTTGAGGGGGAATCTCCTCTCGTATTTATTTTGCAAAGAATTGTGCGTTGTTTCCGCAAAGGATTTACAAAGTAAAACAAAATAGGAAGCAGATCTAAGAAACTAAGAAAATAAATGGAACAACTGTCAAACGGGAATGGAAACTGTACATATTTTCTCTAAAAGCAGGGGGATTCATTTTTGTGTAGTTTTTATGTATAGAGAAAAGTTAAATGGACCCGCGACTGGGTTTATTTCCCCAAAGCATTCTCATTATCCCCCAGCACCCAGCGTTTATGATAGAATAAACCCACCTTTTTTTCATTTGTAAGAAGACAAATTAGGGGGACACACAGTCTTCTCTCTCCTTCTCCAGTTCCTGTGTAGGAGAACCTAAAGAGACTCTCTCTGTTAACTGACACTCCTCAGGATTTTGAGGAGAGCTTCATGACGTGGGTCATACGGACACCCGGCTGCCCTCCTTCCAGAGGGAAGCACTGCGACATGCTGATGCCAACCTGTGAATGGGAATAAAGTCTGGGGCACCATAACAACAACTGTCAGTTTGTGAAACACTAACAATAAAAACAGCACGTATGGCCTACTCAGAGGGCTACTCTGCTCAGCATGTTTTCATTTCAAGTATGAGTAACCGCCTATCTACGGATACATATCATATAGTAACACATAAGAATTCTGAAGGATGACTCTAGTGCTATGCCATGAGATAGGACTAGAAGCCCAGAAGCACTGAATTCTAAAACGTAGAAAATCACCTTTTGCATAAACTTTATGAAGACAGCATTTTATATATAAGCAATACTGCAACGGACGATATAAGACATTCTTCATTAGAACCATCTTCAAAAGTGGTCTAAATGTAATTGAAAAATTGAGTATGTCCAAGCATTCTGTTTTTACAAACTGTTAGATTTCAGTCTTTCTAAACCAAGAGGCATTGAATGCACCCATACTACTCTCACGTATTTTTTATGTCTCTTACAAACACAGCAAGGGCTCCCTTCTCCCTTGTGTGCAAATTGCAATAATTTACTCTGTGTTTAGAAATCCTTTGTTGCAATGAGCAGGGCTTGGGCTTCCTGCTTTGCCAAGCAAACTCACCCCAGAAAAGCCATCCAAGGCTCTCTTCCTTAGTGAGAGTTATTTCTCCATACAACTAACACACTGAGTTTTCATAAAAAGAAAAACATGACAGAAAACTGTCACTTTCAGGTTTATCGTAGAGAATTTCCAAACTGAATCCTCATAAAAAGTTTCTAGAGAAAAGTGTCAGAGAACAGACAGGAACAGCATGGATCTGCCCGCAGACTTCTCCCTATTTACACCAGCGCGGGCTGACAGCGAGAGGAGGCGAAGGGATATTTAAGCACAGCACCTTGCAGGGGGTGAGCTGTCAAGCCTAATTAAACTATTCCTGGAAACAGAATCAAGCGAGTGTGTGTGTTGAGGGCAGGAAGGAAACATCACTGTGCTAGAAACATTTCTGCAAAATGATCAGAGAGCAGCCTACACTCTTCTTACTGGGAGAGCAAATCTCATGGGAAATTCTGCTTGCAGCTGCCACTAAGGGAATGCCTGGACAGTGCAGTGCAAAGCTCTGTGCAAATAACCTGTGCATAGCTGGGAGAGTTATATAAATATTACACAGCACAGTGAGCTAAATACTCTGCCTTTAAGGGGTACCTCCTATTACGCCATGTAGGTAATGCCATGGATTACCACAAAGAGAGGAGCCTCAAGTCCCCACCTCTACACTGTATCCACATGGAGTTGCATGTGGTCGACAAAGTTTAACAACAATTTTGAAAGTCTGACCCCCAAAGTGCATTTTGTGGGCAGCTTTAGCACCGAGTGTGCAGTGTTGAAGTCTGTTCTGAACTTGACTACTGGCTGAGAAGCAGTCTAGGCTCCTGACCACGAAATCTCTGCACTCAGTCCTATGCTGTTTATTTTTAATATCGGGTTCTGCAAGATGGCTTTGATCAAGGGAGTGCTGGAGTAATAATAAATACCAGTGATCACTGCCAGCTGCTACCCAGTAATGGAGAAAAGAAAGGGATAAAGGAGGGCATTTTCATGACTTCTATTAAGAAATAATAATAAAAATCCATATTTTAGAGGGCTGGAAGCACCAGTCCTTAACTCACGCAGAAGGGTTATCGGACCCTGGTGCTGGGAACTCAGCAGCTGGTTAGGGACAGGGCCTGTGCTCTCTCCAGGCTCCCTGTACATTAACGAGGTGCTCGACGGTGCAACCCAACAAGGCAGACACTGTTTGCTAGCCACGACACATACCACGTGCCAACGTGTCAAACATCCGCTTTGATTTTATTAGATTCTATACAAGTTATTGCTCCTTGTCATCGGGAGAATACTACCAAAGTTTCCCAGGCAAAAATGAGCCTTGTAACTCTTCAATTGCATTTCAGAGGCTCAATTCGGGGCATCAGTTGTACATAAGTAAATAGACAGATTTTAAATATAAAATGTCTACTTGATGCCTCAAAACTCTACCTTTTCCCATTACAGAATCTTTGACTGTGAAATTGAAAAGTAAATTTTAATATTCTCAGTCAGTGAAGTCCATCCAACATCTTCTTAGATTGCAAGGAGTTTTATTTAAGAGCACCGTCCCACAAAGAAGCAGACACCTAAACTGATCCTGGCTGCCACGGAATGACTGACAGCTCCGAGTCACGGTGTGGCCGAGGCTGGAAGGGGGCTCTGGAGAGCGGTCCCTGTCCCTGCACAGGGCAGGTCGCCTGTAGGCCCCTGCCCAGATGGGTTTGGGCCATCTCCAGGGACAGAGACTTCACATACGCACAGGGCAACCTGCTCCTGCATGCGGGACCACCCTCACTGGGAAACACTTTTTTTTTTTTTTTTTTCCTCCTGACATTTAAATGGAATTTCCCGCATTTCAGTTTGTGCCCATGGCCTGCCATGGGGAGTCACTGCCAAGAAGTTGTCTCTGCTGTCTCTGCTCCCCCTGGTCAGGTACTCACACACCGGGGTCGATCCCCCCGAGCCTTCCCTTCTCCAGGCTGAACAGGCCCGGCTCTCTCAGCTCTTCCTCATAGCAAAGAAGCTCCAATCCCTTCATCATCCTCACAGCCCCTCACTGGGCTTGATCTGGTATGTCCACACATTGCTTGTACAGGGAAGTGGAGTATGGGTTCCATTGAGTGGAAAGGAATATAAGAATTTGAAGGAAAAATAAAGAAAACAGGCGAAGCTTGGTCAGGTCTGTATAGAGCGACAGACCTACCCTAAGAGACTCTATCAGCTTTGCTTCTATATTTATATAATGCTAAGAACATGATTTATCTCACTTGGAAGTAAATTCTGAATATAGAGTGCATCCGACTTGTCGTATTGGTTTATTAGGACTCCGTCCCAACACTATCTCACAGATACATTTGATGAAACTAGATCATTCTATATAGAAGATTGGAATATATAATCAATGCCCTGAGACTAAAGATATTGTTTTTTCTGAATGACATCAAAAAGATTTTATGTTTTAATTTTAGCTTGAAATAAATTTGTCTTTTTGAGTTAATGTAGATTTTTAGGGTCATAATTCATCCCTATTTTTAAAAAGTGGTTCTTTGATTATGTTTGCTTTTTTCCTAAGCATTTCTAAGCATCCTAAACATATCTGAATTACAAATTTTCCATGATTTGCCCTATAGTTCTTAATTTTCCTATCTCAATAATGTTTCAAACAGTAGAATTTTATTTTCATTTACTCCTTTAAGCAACATGTACTTTAAATACTCTGAAGACTCCTACATAGTCCCATCCCTAAAACAACACAGGAATACATTTTGAACACAATTATATATCTATGCATCTGAAAGGCTTCTCTTAATTGTTAATGGATTTGTAGATTAACTTTGGACTTTTAAAGCATGTATTACCAGTGTATTACACAAATCCCTCTAAAGGAGCCTCAGCAAAATCACTGCTCTGTCTAAACTGCAAGTAAGTTCAATGAATAAGGTGTCCAGGATCACACCCAACTCAACAGTGACACATCCATAAAACGTAAGGAGGGGTCGGATGGCACCGAGCCATGGACATCCTTATCCATCTGCTCCAGACATGAGAACTATGCAGTGGCCTGTTAAAAGCTGCATTGTCAACATAATCCTAATATTTCTGCACTATATCCAGGGAAACCCATCCATATATTTCTCCCCAAACTCTGTGTTTGACATTCTTCACAGGGTACAATATTGCTAAAGATCAGGACTTGCCAATAATACCGGCAGACCTGGATGAAAGGTCAGATCAGTTCTGTGTCAAACGCTTGTTCAGGGAAGCCAGCGTGCAGGGATCAGACCCATCAGCGTTACAGACTCAGGCGCATATATTTTTGTGCAGATTTCTATGACATGTTACTGACCTTTTGCAGTCTTTTTCTGGAGGGAAATGAATCTTGATATCAAAGACTCACGGAACAATAGCAGCAGGGCTGCTTTGGGGGTGCTTCAATGGCACCCTGTCAGCAGCAGGGTTTATAAGGCTGATGAATGTGCATTCAAGCAGAATAGGGAAAAGGCCGCATTTGCATCGAAATTCAATTTTTAATTGTCCTTATTCTTTATTGATGCTTGGTGAATTGGATCTATAAAGAACCATTTTTAAGGAGAATAAAATTTGACGAATAACGTAGCTATGTAAACAATTTCAGCAATTATGGCAGCAATTATCCTCTGTTCCATCTCTCGGTGGCTTTAAAAAGGGGAGGAAAAAAAAAGAGAGGAGAGATGAGCTTTAGAAACCCCATAGAGATCACAGCACCATGAAAGCCAAAGAAGCCAGATATCAAAATCTAGGCAACACAGGTTTAGCTCAGTCAGATAAACATTGCCCTTTTCCCAAATTTCAAGAAGAAAAAACCTTCCTTACTTAGAGAAGCAGGACTCTTTTTTTAAACATGTAGGCAAAGTGCCAACTCCCCAAAACCTTTAAATGAGAGCACATAAAGTTGAGCAGTCACAAAGTATTGTAAACAACCCTATTATTTATACAGCTACTGGAAATCATCACTGCTCAGGATGATAAGGACACACCAACAGGGGTTAACTCTTCAGATAAATGCTGTTCTCTTCCACAGAGACCCAGTTACACTGGGCATCTTTAATTCGGAAATTATTGACATTTGGGGGTAGAGGGAGAGGGAATTCATTCCATCTCCACCAACACTGCTGGGATTCGCCCTCCAGGAACCACAGCTACCTGCTTGGGCCACTGCAGCCCTACGGAAGGCTCCCAAGGCCGAGGCACTGGTGGGCTCTGAGCCAAAGCAGAACAGACTCATTTAACTCCTCCAGAAAACAAATGTTGAGGCTACAGCCTAAAAGACATACTGGAATTCCTTCATAAACTCTTTAGGAAGGCTGGCTGAAATATATATAGCATACAAAAAGTCAGATTAAATTATGGCAATATTTCTTTCCAAACGTAAAACTCACTTGTCATCCAGCACCTCAAGAGCAATAGCTCTGTCCCTCCAGCTTTCTACCTGGTGGGCTCTCAATCCGCTCCATCTGCGAGAGGAGCACTGGGAACACTGACACACACTGAGACTATGAGAAGTAGGAAGTTGGGAGGATGGCCCTGAACCGCACCACAAGAGAAAGCATTGAAAACACTTAGAAAGCCATCAAAACGGCCACCTCTCGCTTCAAAAGCTTGAAGTACAATCCAGAAGACACACAAAGAAATAGGAAGAAAATAAAACGACAAAGTGAATCTTGCAGGGAGAATAATAACCCACAAATTCAGAAACAAAATAATAGCTTTAACAGATGAACAGTAACAGAAAATGTACTTTTGTGATCACAAATGAAAATTTTAATACTCTGGAGAATGAATCATTGATGAGCGGGTACATTAATTTACAACATTCCTGTCCTCCAGCTCTTTTTCTGAAACCAATCCTCAGAAAAGGCAGAGAAAAGAGAAATATTTTCATTAACTGACCATTAAGATCATTCACAGAGCTGCTAGGAACAGAGGACTGTAAATCACACCTGGAAAATCAAGCCTCAATAACTCAATTAATTCTAAAATGGAAACCAAGGAAGCTTTGCTCCCTTTACTTGGCGTAGCTCACGGTGCTAGGCCCAGCAGTGGCAGGGAATAAAGAAGCGGTCCCGGCACACGTAGCTCTATGTGTGAGGGGCTCAGGAATCACACGTAACCTGCCTGCACACCAGATCCCCACCCAAGGCAGGCACTCAGCTCCTGGCCAGGGCCACCATCTCCACAGACACATGCTAGGACTTCACAAACACCACATGGAAACTAAGAAGCCTCCTGAGACCTAGGGCCGAGCGTTTGGTCAGCAGCTTTCACACGTGCTCTGGGGATTCCCTCCCCACCGCTGCCTTCGCGGTGCTCAGCGCCCTTCCAAAACCTGCCCCTTCTTCATGGCCCCGAGAGAGGCCCCAGCACCGTCCCCAATAAATCAGCAGGAGCTGCCTGTAAAACACAGAGCTGCCGCCGTTGCCCTCTGCGCTCAGCTGCACCCTTTGGCCTGCACAGCTCCACAAACATTTTACTTTTACATGTCCATGTGATTATTAATTACCTGTCTGGATCAGCAGTGAAGATGTGTTTAATTAGCCCATACAAGTGTGGACGACTTCACGAGTAAAATACAATTAATCTCTTCAAACCTTGGAGAGCTGATGCATAGGGTAGCCTAATCGAGGAAAATAAAGCTTAATGAAGCACAGTTAAACATAAGAGAATGCTAATATTATCAGAGAATAACAAATAGATTGTAACAGTAATAACATGAGTCTAATTACTATCCTTTTGCATTCTTAATCATAATCAGAAATTTAATCCTAGTTCCCCCCTTTGTAACCTAAATAACTGGATTTAATTATGTTGCTTTTATTTCGGGGGGATAAAGAGTGGTGCTCCTTATTCATCATCACATTTTATTTCTTGCAATGTCATTAAACTTGACCCATTTACTAAATGCATGAGAGCTTCCCCCTTCCCGCGTGGTGAGCCGTTCCCTCGTGGATGATGGAGCCGGGTGGCCTCTCCGCAGAGCCTTTCCTTGGCTCTCCGGTGCTGACGCTCGTCTAACTCTTGCCAAGGTGCCACTTAAAGGCCACATTTCTTCTGTTTGTCAGGCAATAAGGCACATTTGCTGCCACCTGCTACCCAAAACCTGACTTGTGCATTTTTTAAGTGTGCAAAATATTAACACAAACCCTGTGCTACAAACCCAGAAAGACAAACAAGAAGGACCTGTATTTTTAGTGCTTGTGACTTCTCTAGACTTTTAAGGTGCCTACATTCTATTATAAGCAAGAGTATAACTAATCTTAGGCGCCATGTGAGGTAACATTGCATCAAATAATGCTTTTAAAGTTGTTTGCTAGGGCTAAAACTCACTGAACTAACTGGGGAGAGCATCAGTGAGACACATAGGTGGCTTGGGCTGAGCGGTCGAGTTAAAGGGCTAAGAGTTGAGGGGCTTCTGTGTTTAAAATTGATGGATGGTAAAGATCTGACGTGTCAGCAAGGACCTCATTTGACACCGGGAGTTTCAGTTCTACCATGGGCTGAAACAGAAACAAGCTTCTCTGGCACTGAAGTTATCATTAGATACCCGGCAAAAGGCTTCTAAAACTGTACAGCAAAATGCAGATGCTGCACATCGTTGAGAGCAGCCCACCTTACTGAATTATTTGCTGGGAAAACATTCACCACACCACATTTCACCACATTTTTTTTCCAGTGACTGTTAAGACTTGCAAGTATATTTAAAAAAAACAAAAAACAAAAAAAACAAAAAAACTAAAAACTTGTCTGTCACATGAAAATTAGAGTTTAGACATGCACATATTTCTCTCAATAACTGATCAATAACAATCAACACAACAGATTTCCTAATTCTGGATGGGTTATTTTTAGCAAGTTTCAAAGGTTTGTGGTAAAGATTAGAAAACTTCGGAAGAAAAGGCAGAAAAAAACTGTTGTAATAGGGGGCTTCCCAGCAACACAAAGAACATGAGCATTTATTAATTTAAATATTACCTCTTTTATAGCTTTTACTTCTAGAGTTCACAAGACATTTTGACTGATGTCCTAAATGAGCTCTCTAACAGCCATATTCTTCCAGTTAAAGAAAAAAAAATAAAAAAAAAGAAAAAATAAAGAAGACTTTTAAGGCAAGCGAGGCACGGGCTTGCTCTCTTCCTCCTCCAAGCAAGCACACTTGGCTTGTCTGCCTTTTAAGTGCACTCTTCCCTGGCACACTAATCCACCTTGAAAACAAAACCTTTGAAAAAACCCCATCACCCTACTGGACCCCAGGTATTTGAAAGAAGAAAACCACAACACAGTGCTAGCTGCCTTGCTGCAGCTAGTGCATTTCTTACACTACTTTTTATTCCACATGCCATAAACTTACCTTATGAAACCCGGATCTTCACGGGACCCTCTTGGTAGCTACCAGGTCAGGGCACCTCAGTTTGACATGCAAAAAAGAACACTTTTCCACACATAAGAAAGCTGTAGGGGAATAAAAGAGGGTTGGAGGGAGAACTTGGAGAGCAAAGGCTCCCCCTTTCCCCACAGATGCTTTTTATCCCTGCAGCTTCCAAGTGGGATGAGTTAACCCTCTCACCTGCTCTCCTCACCTTTCCTTCAGGGAGCTGGCACTGCCCACAGCCTCCTCTTCTGCACCCGTTATTGACTCTGCCTCCGCTTTGAGCTGACTGTGGCAGTAGCATCACGTTGTACCAAGTTTCATGGACTAAATGCCACTTCTACATAGCCCTCTGGGAAATGATCCCCCCTGCCCCAAAAACTACAGAAACAGACCACAGCCGATCAAATGGGGACTGAAGCTGTAGGAAAGCCAGTGTTTTACACAGTCAAAAATTGGGGGTAACTATCTACCGTCAACCTAAATACCGTTAGACACCAAGGTACTTTATTAGGAACCTTAAAGGACACCATTAAAGCCTACTATTGCTAAACCACTCTTCACCTTCAGAGCTCATTAACAATATTAACAATTTAATATTCACCATCTCCCTCTGGAAAAGTACAATTTACCCCATGTGGTGAAATAGAAGATGAGAAACTTGCTGATATTTCCAAAGTCTCCATTGCAAGTAAGCTCTTTTCTCTTAAAGCTGTATGGTTCCCCTAAAAAATAGCTCCCCTAACACACACTTCTTTTTTCCTCTGTTCTCCCTATTTACATCTTTATTCTACGACGTAAAAACTAGAGTATCAAAAATGCCATTGTTGGTTGTGAGCCTAGGTAGAAGGAAATATGCCAAATTCGAGGCATTTTTTACAGTACTAATTTTAAAACCAGTAACTCCAAACAATGCCTGTTCTTTTTTCCTTTGAAGTACCTACTCAAAATGTGCCTTTCTGATGCATCTTGGCTGTCCAATTTTTCCATCTTTTGAAGAGTTGACTTCTAATTTTAAAGCAAAAACAAGGATTTTCACAAAACTTTTCAAGCTTGTCCACACACATTTGACAAATCTTAAAATTTTGCATAAATCTGCATCAGTTCTGTTGTGTATTGCTCTCCCTCCATAAGAACATCCCTTAAGAACGGAAAGAGAGGGCAGTTTTGGAGCTGACTTGCCATTCGTGGCCTTCCTGCACTGCTCTAGACTCCTGAGGATCTTATGGTCGACCTTTCTGGTTGTTTTCGGATAACTTGGCCATCTCTTCCTTGGCAACAGTAATTAATCAGACCCCTATGGGCTTAATGCAAAAAAAAGAGAAAAAATCATTACTGTACTTTGGGACATTTGCTCCATTGAGAAACTCCTACTGTGCCACCTCTAGATTTTGTTTCTATTGAATAGCTTTTTTCCCCTTAGCTTTTATACATGTCATAGATTTGCAATTCTGACTTTTAGCTGGTAAGCTGATTTTGTAGTTACTGACAACATCTCAAACACTGTAGCTGCTATGGTGTTGCATCGTGTTCGTAGGTCTACATTCTAAGTATTACAGGGCACTTTTTCCACCCAAATAACACTCCGTTTTCAAACTGCAGATAAAAACTTGTCAAGTTCCTCAAAATATTCTCTTGTTCCTCCTGACTGAACATTTACTACGGCTACTGGAGATAACCGGCCTGAAAGGGGCCATGTCCTGCTTCTCACCATGGAATTTATTAATAGCTTAAAATTCCTTGTTTTTAAGAAGGGATCTTTTACAGGAGACAGAGAAATATATTATATAATATATATAGTGTGATATTATTACCATTAAAACAAAGTAAAAATAAGCCAATAAGGAAAATAAGTGACCCGGAAACAAAGATGATCTGAATTAGATCTTCTGTAGTTGTTGAAGTTTCATAGCATGAGGCATCACAGAATTAATTTTCAGACTCTTTCTTGCACTGTCACTGCCAACTTGCCATTAAATGCTAAAGCTGCTCCCCGGAAAGGTCTCTTGGGATTATGAGCAAGGATGGATGGATGGATGCACCTCACAACTGCAGATTATTAGCTACGACCTTCCACAATCCTGTAATCTTCCTGCTATAACTACCAGTTAATAAACTGCAAATAAAACACTGGAAACCCTTAGTTCTTTGTTCCTGACAATAATGAAGATGAAAATGGAATAATTAGGGCAAAGAATGAGGTCAGCTTTCTTTTTTATTTTTATTTTTTTCTCTCTGTACATGTGCTTCAGAGGTCATTTAGTATCAACAATGCAAAAAATAATTTCTTTCATATCTGCTTTCAAGTTTTGTTCCTTAAAATGTTTTTTGTTTGATATATGGTGCCCTGTCTTTTGTCTAAAAAAGATCAGTGGGATCTTTTCATTGGTAAGATACGCTTATAAACCTGCCTTGATATTAGCCTTGAGATACATATGCATTGCATCCAAGGTTACGTGGTTGTCAGATGTTTTGCAAAATCTTTTCATTTACAGCACACACATTACAGTATTTTTCCTTAGACAAAAACAAAACATCACAGTCCCAAACTTTAGAATTCTCAAATGCCTGCATGCCTGGGAATTTGGTGGCAAATAGCATAATTTATGGATTACATTGATGGATATTCTCCAACTATGATGATGAGTGTCTATATAAGAGAGGACTGACATCCCGCAAGGGAGCAATAGACCCCATACAACAGCAGAGTTGTGTGAGTGCCCTTGGCTTCTCTCTGAAGAAATCCTAAGAGCCTTTGAAATGTTTGCTAATTAGCAGTTTCTTAAAGTATCTTCTGATGAGGAGGAGAACCCAAAAAAAGCCTTTAAATTTATGGCTTTAAAGCCTTTGTTTTAATTGGCAGGTGCTAGACATTAGGGAATAGGGAAGCAAGATGTGACCTTGCCTTATCCGCACAGTGTGTAAGGAATTCCCATGGGATAACTTAAAGGAGACGAGTGAGGGTAGAAAGCAGGATTTCCTTTTCTTCACTTGATCACATATACCAAACCGAAAGGTCAGAGAGTGATATGAGAGGGGCAGATCATAAAGAACATTCTGCTGGTCAGGTATTTCTTCCAACTTAGCTAGGTCAATTCCTGGAGGTAAAATATGACCATGGAAAATTGGGAATTCTAGTTTAATTTGCCACTAAATTAAACAATTAATAAAATGAAATTTTAAAAATCTATAAATAAATTCTTTTTATCTGAAAATATTTAATAAGAATTAAAAGCTATGAAAATGCTTAAACATGCCAGCTGATGCTACATTGCTGCACAGGTTACTAAATACATTATCAGTTTGGTTAAAGTTAGGGGAGAAAAACAACAGTGAAAAACAGTTCAAGATAAATCACCTCTCTGCAAATGCTCAAGGAGTTTTAAGAGATAATTCTACAAAGGAAAAGGCAGCATTTAGGTGACATTTGAAGGATAACAGATATCAAAAGAACTGTGAAAGGTTTAAAAAGTAACCTTCTCAAAACAGAGTAGGGCACTTCTCAGGAAAAGCAGACGAGCACGTTGCTGAAGTTAACCGAGGAAGGCGGCTCTGTGCAGCTTAATATTGTAGGGCAGCAGGGCCTTCAGGAAAAATGAATGTGTGCAGTACTTTTCCATGTATTTCCTGGATCAAAAAGCTTTGGTTTCAGTTGTTAGCATAAGAAAGGCCGTTCTCCAGCAGCCGCGGTTGTCTGCCTGCTGCAGGTGCCTGTGGCCACAGCTGCGCAAAGAGTCACAGCTTCTAAAGTCCATCAGACCTTCGAAATAATAATAAAAAAACCTCTGTATCACTACAGGCTCTGCAGCCTAATGTTGACATTGCGTGACAGACGAAGTTTTACATCTAAAAACCTCAACAGATGGTTTCAGAGACACGCAGAAGGGAGCAAAAGTACAGCTATCCCTGAAGCTGAGAAGTCTCACACAGCAAGAAATAAAATTGCATTAAAAACAGCCCAAAGCCTAGGACTGATGCATTCTTTCAAAAACTCCAATAGCTGCAAATATCTGGGCTGGAACTGTCATTGTTGTTGTTCTCCATCCAAAAATATTTACCAATAAAAGTTCCCAATGCGATTTCACAGAGCACATGCTGGGACTATCCCCACTTTGCTGTCTTCCAGAATATGCCCTGAGTCACCTGGAGCTGAAAAAATAATTGAACTCAGTAACAGAATAATTGCTCCAACTTTTTCAACTATCCCTGGAGAAAGCAAATGTCTGGTGACTGCATGAACTAAACAGAGACCTTGGTAACAGCTCCCGATCTCACAGTCGTCTAAATGAAGAGGTAACATAATGTCGGGGTCTAAACACAACATCTGGAAGCCAGAAGGGAGAACAAGCCCAGGTTTCCCCCCGGTCTTTTAAGCCAGCCCATGGAGATTGACTTAAACCTGCCACGACCGCTTGCACCGAGTCCTGAAACTGTTTGGGAGTGTGAAGAATGCATTAGCCACAGATGATTATTGTAAGCAGTTTTGCTATGAAAAATTCAGAGCCCTGACTGAAATACAACAGACTTTCTAAAAACCCTTTCAGATCCTGCTGCTTGTCACATCTCTAGAGGACTGAACTACTGACACCTGAATATGGTCCTGCATAGCCTGTGCTTCAGCCTGGAAAAGGCGCTCTGTGCTTAACCTGCAGAGCCAGCAAGGTACCTTCGTGCTACACAGGAGCCTTCTTAATCAGAGCAAACATTCAGAGACTTGCCTCCTCGCTGGTTTTTAAATCCTCCTCAAGACCTGCACAAGAGCACTTCAAGAAGCAAATCACCAGGTTTGTTAGGACATCAGCTTTGTTGCTGTCCAAAGTCTCTCCATGATGGGCTTGCTTCTCTGTGTTGAAAATATGGTCAGCTCTAGCCCCTTACTGAACCTTCTTACCTGCAACGCTCTGAGGATGGGGATGGGTCACACACGGGTGCAGTGCAGAGGGATGAAGCTTTTTTGTTTATGTTAGGGCAGAGGATTTGAAAGGGCTTGAAATTCATTAATCCTGTTGAACCTGACCATCATACTTGCCAGAACATGCCTGGATATAGCACTGAAGTGTTTAGCATGAAAATAAAACAGTTTTGGCACACTCAGCTATTTTGTGCATTATCTAAGATTTCAGTGTTCGTTTCTATTATCTGATATTATCTTCTACTATCTACTATCATTTACACTGTAAGCAAATTTTGCTAAATAATTATTTCAGTAAAAACTTTAATAAGGTATCATTTAGCACTGTGTATGTGTAATCCACCAAATTCTGTTTTTTTCAGAGGTTATCACCTTTTAGAAGAAAATGGCAATCCTTAGTGGTCCTAATACAATATGACTGTGAAGTAGTTAGTACATACTATAAATGTTCACTCATTATTTTATTTTAAAAATGTAGACTGCTTTCAATATGTCAACTGTACAGAAATTATCAGTACAGAAGTATTCCATAGCATGGGTTTAATGAAGATTTATTTTCATTTTGTTATCAGCAGAATCTTTTCAGCACAGATAGTTTGATGGTTTATGACTAACTAGAAAAAAAGAATACATTATTTCCTTAAGAAAAATAATTCTTGGCATCTTTCTTTGGAAAAAAAAAGGAAAAAATCCTTCTTGAGGACACTTGCCAGTGTAACTCCTTCATCATCACTGCAATTTTTCTAGATACCATTAAAATTGAGAGCAAACTAGGTTCATGTTGGAGCAGCTAGAGAAGATCTATTCCTGAGATTGTTCTGCTAAAGACCACTATAATTTTCATGTAAATAGTGGTGCTGTTATTATGTAAAGAATAATATATTTGTCACCAACTTGTCACGTTCTTTGTTATCATCATGTCATTTTGCGGCAACAAACAAGAACAGATGGAGAAACACGAGAGGTGTCACCAGATCCCCATGCTGCTCGAGCCACCACTGGAACAACCTCCTGTGTGGCACTTGTCTTCTACCGAGGCCTGGGGTTGCATCGCCAACAGCCTCTTCTTAGGAAGAAAGAACAACCAGAAACGAGCCTCATATCTGTAGAAACTACCTCTTCTTTTCCAGTTCCTGGCTATTTGGACTACAAACACCATAGTAATGCTGGTTCCATGGAGTCCTTGCCTATGTTCTTATTCTGCATATAATATCTTGGTGGTATAGCAAGTACTACTTAAATTCCTGGAGCCTTTTTAATACGAGTAACTACTAAGCCTCCAAATGGTTTTGCATGTGTAGCTGATACCAAGTGAAATTAGTGAAATTGGTAAGCTCAGGCTAGAACTCCCTATCATGTCAAATGTGAATTTGCATAATTCATGTTCAGATACTCTGTTGCAATTTTCACTTTGAAAAAAAATACTAAACAGTAAATTAATCATAGCATCTTAGGACCCACTGAAATGTAAAACTGCAGTTTACAGAACAAAAGTATCTTAGCAGTACAAAAATATATCCATGGGCAACTTCAATAAAATCTGTTTCGACTGAATTTAAAAAGAAAGCAAACGTTGATGAAGTGAATGGATACTGCACTGCACGGCAGCGTCACAAAAGCCCGGCAGCGCTGCTCGTTTGAAGAGATTCGCACCCTCAGCAAAGCACAACCTCCACAAAGAATGTAGCATATGGATTCCAAGGGGAATGAACGCAGCATTAATCGAGGGGTCATGTGGAAACCTGTTATTTCTACTTATTTCCAAACCTACCTCCTGCTGAGTTTGTTAGACACTGTGATACCCACGGCACATGCAGCGAAGGGCCTCCCGGGGCCAAGGCTGGCCAGGAGATGCAGGAGGAGGCAGCAGAAAGGCTCCTTCGAGCGCAGACAGCGCCCGCGCTGGGCACTAGCGACGTAGATCAGCTCCAAACCACCATCTGTCTCCAGAGATGGAAAGGATATCAGGGAGAGTGCGATATTCTTCACGGAAGAAAACGACCAGAACGAGGAGCTGGCAAAGCCTTTCTGTTCAGAAACCGTCCTGTGGAGCCACGAGAGCGGCCGCCGGCAGCAGCACGGGCCGCTCACCGACCCCGGGCACAAGGCGCTGCTCTGAGACCAGCTCGGTCACCAGAACGTTCCCCAGCTAAAGCAGACCCACCAGCCATGCTACGAACCCCCCGGCCCTTCGCCTCGAGCTGAATTTGGCACGTTTCTCTCTCTGGCAGTCACAACTGCGCACACCTCTACGCTCTTTAACATTTTAAATGGCACGAAGGAAACAAAAAGGCATAGTCTCAATACCAGGAGTCACCTCGCTGTATTATTAATCCACCTCGGACCACAAGTTCATGAAACTGCCTTTTCCGCTAGTACTGAAATGACATTAACCATCAAGTACCCTAAGCGAAAGGAATCCTGAATCTAATTTTCCAGCAGGCTCCATTTATTGAATGAAATTTCCCATGTTACGTTAAATTACATTATTGCTTCAAGAGTGACACCATTCATAAAGAAAAGGTCCAGGGACAACCCATTGTGAGCACCGGGACTATTATATATTTTTGACATCATCACTCGCCGCTCGCGCTGCAGCATCAGGACTAAAAAAAAATGAGTGTG
>NW_010582651.1:8353-35373 GCF_000705375.1 Tinamus guttatus | reverse complement strand
GCTATCAGCATATATGCAACCAAACCCAACCATCATCTCCTGGCACTTCCTTTGGTGTAAGGGTTGTAATAAGGACGGACCCAAAGGGAACTGGCCCCGAGACACCCCAGCTTGTTTCCACACTAGCAGACCCAGGCTCACAGCAGGAGCCAAGGGACAGAAGCAAAGGAGGGTTTTTCTTCCACAGGAACCTGTAAATCAACAGGTAGGACTGTGCAACTGAGATTAGTTTTCTGTTTTAGTTTTAGGAACTTCTCTTCCTTAAACAATGGTTTCATACTAATTTTAAAAATATTTTCTATTTATTGTTGGAGTAAAAAGGGAATGAGACCCTCTTTTACCACGCACATCTTCCTTTAGGAATCAGAAGTGCAGCTTCCAAGTACCTGGTATTCCATGTGTGAAATCTGTAACTTTGCAGAGCGCACACCACCCTTTTCCTCTTTTCTATTCAAGTGATAACCGCAATTAAGTATTGATTCTTGCCAGTACTTTCTGAATTAATGCAATTAAGTGCCAGTCTGAAAATCTAGTCACTGAGACACAATACAATTGTCTCCTTATGAAACTGTAATGAATAAAATCAAACAGAAAGAATTCCAGTGGAAACAATGAAAAGTAGCAATCTATTTCATCTTATATTACCCTGACTGCTTCATATAACTTCATTCCATTTCTGCGTAAAATAGAGAATTCTATTGTCTGCTCTGCTGCCATTTCTCTCGATATTTGAAATATATTTAATTATACAAGGTCACATCTGAAGAGATAAAGCTCTCTGGAGAGAAAGAAATTGAACTTTTCCATATCAGATCACTTCTCTCTCCAGAAATGAATTCTTTATTACCCCAAAATTACACGATATTATCCTGAAATGACATGATATGTCTTATTTCTCATCTAGCGCATTCCTAGAATTAGGCTGGAGTATAAAAGAAAACTAATGGTTCTGAGAATTGGCTGCTCCGAAGGGTTCACTCTTTCATTACTCACTCTTTATAATTGGCAGGCCACAGCAGGCGAAGCCGTAAGAAATGTGCCAGCTGCATTGAGAGATGGGAGTTATGGCCTTTCCTTTACGATGCGACGTAAAAAATTATGGCAAATTGTAATAGCTGTTACGGATGCGTTAAACCTGCCAAAGGTCTGTTTGTGCTAAAAGGTTTTATTCCAGATTCGAAACTGAGAGAGACTTCTCCAGTTCTCCAAAGGCTTAGAAAGAGAATTTGCAAAGGAATGGCACATTTGGAAACAGTGCAGTTTATGAGAAGACAGGTGTTGTTGAGGGGGAAAAAAAAAAAGAAAAGCTTAAGAAATTTCCTTTTTCAGGTTATGAATGAAAACAAACACAAAGCAGATCCATTTCATTTCATAAATATTTTAGCTATCAATGCATTTCATTAAACAGGATATGCTTTATGAAGTCTACATAATAACTACACATGTGAATATAATAAAACACTCATTCCCATTCTTCCTCTAGAACTTTTTGGTTTGACTTGCCATGATTTTACATGGAACCAATTTTGTTTCAAGGAACTTTATCAATGTTTTTTGAATGACCCCTGACTGAAATATCTTTAAACTATCAACAAGAACTCTCTATAAAATGTAAATGCTTGGCATCAGCACAGTTTTCTAAATCTATCTGTCCTGTTCCCCAAAAGCAGGAGTCAAAAAAAAAAATCCACAGCGTTTTTATATCTGCTGATTGTTTAAGACAGACAATTAGCAAGCAACAGCTGCAGCAAAAATATGTTTACAGACCGAAGGTGCTAGATAGGACACTGGGGACAAGGGATTGCGGCTCAGGGGACAGGGAGTTTCAAGCCTGGGCGCCAGGTTGCAATACTCTCTTCCCCAGCACTCGCACTTCTGAAAGATGCAGAACTAGCAAAATCCAAAGAAAGCTTTTGCAAGCTGCAGGTACCAAATATAAAAGCCCACACTGTGCCAACTAGCTCACACTAGCGGGGCCTCTCTCAGCATGTCCACGGTGTGTGACAAGAAGGGAAGCTGGGACAACTCTGCCTTTTATTACATCTTTCTACTTTCATTAACAATACTAGTCCTTAATAAATAGATGGAAGTCTTGTTACCACTAATACCTTGTTGGAAAAACAGACACCCAGTTTCTTGAAATAGAGCAATGCAGCCCCTCTTTGACACCCTTTGCTGCCAAGCGCAGGTGTTTGCACTCAGCTGCTTCATATTTATACCTGTTTCTTATTTATATTGGCCTGTTGAGCAAAGCTATACAAAAGCAAAACAAAGCAAAACAAAAAAGAGATGTAGGGATAATTACACACTGACTTCTTTCAACAGCTTCAAAACTGTTCCACAAAGCTGCAAAGTACAAACAGATCTGCATTCCTGAAGTCTGAAATGGGTCGGAATTGTTTTCATTTCCAAGAGCAAACTAAGCTGCAAGGTAAAATGTAGGTTTTTTTCAAAATCATTGCTCATCTCCATGTTATTTAACTACATTGTTGCAGTGTTTCAGGGAAACTCACGAATCCCCACAGAAAGAAAAAACAAGGGAGTTTCAGGAAAGCCTCTTTTCCAAAGAAGAAACATTTCAAACAAAAAAAAATATGAAGAGCTTTCTATGTTATTTTCACAGTAGAAATTATTTTGCTCCTTTGGCAAAGTTAACGAAAAGTTAAAATTAACAGCTTTGCTGTAGCATTTGTAAATGGCAGTCAAAAATACACTATGGAAAGGCAGTAAACTTCTGAAGCAAGTACGTTTCTTTCTGTGTTTATAGTGATTAACGAGTTCTGTATGCAGATGCAGTATGAACAAAAAATAGCAATAGATAAAGGAGAATTTGATCTCAGAATACATATTATCTATTAGGAGATGAAGTCTTTGACATTTAACCTGGTATTATGTAAATTACATGAGGTTCTTTCATTTGAAGCTCAAAACTCTTCACAGTAAAAGTTATTTTCTCACATATATAGTATCATGTGGATCAATTAAGACCATAACCCAGAGAAAAATCTGATATAATAATTTAGAGTCAATACCTAGAAAGTGATTATATAGATGTGATCTAATGTTTCCCTCTAATTTTCCTACTAAACCCTTTGTGGGTTTTTAATGCAATGAACTTGGTCTCCTTTAGGCCTAGTTTAATGCTACTCTCTTGCAGGTCATTTGGGTTTGCAATTATTAAATACACTTAAGGCTGCATCACCAGCAGCAGTGTTTTCAGACATTATCCCTTTACAGAAGACCCCAGACAAAAAGGAAAAATAACAAGAAGGGGCAATGCATTTATTTCACAGACCTGAAATAACACCTCGTGTTCCATGGGCATGGGAAGGGATCAGAATTTTGAAGAGTAACTTATCCAAGGTTCTTACTTCTTGTGACAAAGAAGGGGAGAAAAAGTAATGACAGGCTGCAAAAATGCACTATACATGAACCTTTGCTAACACTTAAAGAAATACTATTTTGGACTATTTAATTCATCTCTTATCACAGAGAAAGAGGAAGTTTAGAACTGGACCCTGATTCCACTACCACAAATTCAAGACGGGTCTCCAGATTTCTACTTGTGAGAAGCAAAATGCAGCCCTCAAACACTACATTTAAGAGTTCTCATAAATAATTAAATATGCTGCTCATTTAACAGTAAATTCTTATCATGATGCCCCAATAATATCAGTAAAACTAAAAAGTGTTTTTGATTGAAGTCAGACTCTCTCATTTTCTTAAAACGACAGGATGTTTCTTCCCATAAATATTCCTTTTCCATTAAATGTTCTCTATTTCCCACACTCGGACTACACATCAGAAATGATTTTCTGAGGAAAAATAAGAGTGAAGTAACTCTGTGGTTACAAAGCAGGGAAAAGTTCATTCACTTTTTATGTGAAAGAACTTCAGTTTTATGTGTGGGGAAGTGCTCTAAGGCAGGGCTACATTCCCAGTTTAAACACATCTGTCTGAAGGAGTTTCTGAAGTGCCATTCGACATACACATTCTAATTTTATTTTTAATTTTCATTTTTAAAGGATTTTTAACGTGTATCATTTGTGCCCTTCCCTTTCAAATCGGGAAAGCCTGGGTGAGAAGAGGGCCTCTGTGGTTCAGCTAGCCTAGCATCCCGTTTCACTGATCGATAGGGGGTAATTTTAAAAGCACACGAGAACAGAAAGCTCTCACCTTCCCACCTTCCCATTACCTCTCTCGTTTCTAAATATTCACCTCTCCGAAGCCTGGTAGGCAATAGGCCATGCCTGCCCACTTACTCACTCGCAGTGGGTTCTCTTAAATGGCTCCCGGTTCCCTCGGAACCATGCAACGACTCGGCACCCATCGCGCCACGGTTCATCCCTGTGGGCATTCAAGGATCCTCTTCCATGGGCCTCTTCCTCCTTCATCCCTGTGAGCATTCAAGCATCCTCTTCCATGGGCCTCTTCCTCCTTCATCCCTGTGAGCATTCGCGCTGCTCTTCCAAGGGCCTTTCCCACCTGTGCCAATTTCTCCATGAAGAGGACCGAGCTGCACGTGTGGATGCTCAAAGGGACCCGTTCTGGTGCAGCAACATTTCTCTGCTCCTTGCGCAGCTCCTGTCCTAATTTGCTTTCTTTAGGGCCCAGCTTCAGATTCACTGCTTAGCCCTGAATTTTTACAGCAAGTAATCATAGTTTTTCAAGCTGCAAATAAGAGGCCAGCAGACATTTCTAGCTAATTAGCCAGATAAAACAGTGATGTCCTTGCATGAAAGAGTGGAAACTGACCCCAGTGATACCAAGAGTGCATACTTCAGAAAACATTGTCTGTTTTATTTTCATATTTTTCAGTTGATATCAGTGATTTTGAAGCAGACTGAGAAAGAAGAAATTTCCTAAAACACCCCAAACTACAAAGGTACAAAACTCGAGGTATAAAATAGAAGTTTGAATCACAGGGAACACAATCGGTGTGATAAACACCACGTGAGATGAAGGGCTAGATCAACGCACTACATACGTCTCAAAACTGCAGGCACTGTGCGCAGAACTTGTTTTAGTCAGCGCAGCATCCCCTTCTCGTCAACAAAACATCAGGGCATTTTTAAATTGCTACCTATTTTCTGCAGCTAGCTCATTTTTAAGATGCAAAAAACAACCCTTCTCTCCGTTTCGCTGAAGAAGAAGTTACCAGGATGAGAGCTGACAGGGAGGACTCAGGATCTTCCAGACTCTTGCACAGGGCTGGTTTTTCAGAGAACAATTCTCAGCCCCTCCTGCTCTCCCTCCCCTTTGAAAACCAGCTATGAAACTTTTCAAAGCTGTGTAGAAATGTGAGCTAACGTACGATTTCTGTCCCGTAACAAAGCCTTGGATTTCTGGAATTGTCAGCAGATCTCCGACATGCTGTCGCTGAAATTATTTCCCTTGATCACTGCTGCTGGAGCTTGAGGTGCCACCGGCAGCACCAGTGGCACCGTCAGCGGCTGCCGCGTCCTTTCGTTCCCTTCGTTTCTCAAGCTGCCACCACGCAGCTTGAGAGAGCGGCTTCCATCTCCGGGATAGACGGATCTCCGGCTGCTTTTTTCTGTCAATGAATTTTGCACATCAACCTGTACCAACTCCTAGGATTCAGATGACTGGGGCACTTCTACAGAAAAAAAATCCCTGCCTCCTCTTCATAAACTCTCCTTTCTAAACAACAATATATGGATAAGCTCATTCATCAGGGGTATATTTATATCAGTCCTCCAAATTAAAATCAAAAAATCAAAACAGAAAGAAAAATCTTTCCATACTGCAGGTAAGATGCTCGATAGCTATTCTAAAGACAGTTTTATTCCCTGTAAGACTACCTGAAAAATAGCTAGTTATTTCCATACATATAGTTGTGCATTGTGCCTAAAAAAATTCACCAGAGCTGGTATTAAAAAATAATAATTCAATTAATAAAATTATTAAAATAATTCAACTTTGATATTTTGAAGTCTGCCAACAAGCTACAATCCACATTACGATACTCTCACTCACTCTCACAGGCCATGCTAACCTTGGCGGTAGCTGAGTCTGAAATTTCACTCAAAAGAAAATACCTTTTTTTTAATGCTCAATGTTTGTTCCAAAGGTCTAATTCAGATCATTCTATTTGTTTAGAGGTCCACAGCAGGCTGGCTGGCCCTAAGTGCAATAGACGGCTCCTGGAAGCAGCCCAGGCGTGCGAGCCCGTCCTGCGCGGAGCTGCCGCCGGGCTGCTGTTCATGCTCCCGCCACTGCCACCTTTTTAAGAGAACACAATATCTGGTGTTATTGCATCTCACAAGCTCAGATGGGCTGCATTTTTAAAAGGTCTATGAATAAATAAATTCCTACTGAATCATGCTATGGAAAGGAAGGCGGCGCAGGCTGCTCCACACTTTAGTGATTTATCTTCTTTATGAGAGTCCTAAGTGCAGTGCTACCCCAGGCACTCTGCTTTCCTTCCCGTCTATAGGCTCAGGCCTTGCACTATATTGTCCTATAGGGCTTGCACTCAGAAATGCGTTCCCTGATACAGCGATGGGCACCACCTTCCCACTCACACAGGGGAGAGGAAAAGGAAGGTGCAGCAGCAAACAGGGGCAGCCCAAACCCCACAGTAGCGACTTCCAGTAGAAATGGAGTGATACTCTTTAACACAGAAAAATCAGCCCAGAATATCCATGAAAAGGTGAAGGGAACAAAAGATACCAACAAGTCACGCTGCCGCTCCGACACTTTGTGCCATCGGCACCAGCCTGTACCTGCTGTCAGGACAGGAGCCGGGAGCAGCTGAAAAGTGTCGCGAGATGCTGAGCTCGCTGCAGTCCAAACAGCTGCTGCCACACCGTGGCAAACTGTAAAAAAGGGCATGCCCGTCTCCAGAAAAGTAGCCCCAGGGAAACTTTTGGTCAGAGACACTTAGTGACCAGTTTCCTCTAAGAGAATGCCAAAATTATTCAGAGAAATTTGCTATGGTTTTGTGTATTTGCAGTCTCCCCCAGGTCACCACCTTGGAAATGGCTGAGCAGTTCCCAATGGAGCAAGGGATGAATCAGGCCAGGGAGTTCCGCTGCTGGACAGCAGACAGTTTTTGACTATACACTTTTGAGCATGAAAATCAGCAACAATACAAAACGGAACATGGTAATTTAATAGACATTTAAATTTTTTTTTTAGCCCTCCAAGAGTATGCAATACAAAGATATGTGCACTGGCCAGGAAGCTGAAATGGTTGCCCCTTCTCTAGGACAAAGTTTAAATCGTCTTAAAAAGTTCTGCTATTGTAACCCCACTAGCAGCTTTGCCAGCTGAGTCAAGCACTATTTTGCACACAACAAAGTTTATAACCTATGATTTTCTGCAAAATATTTTCACTACACAAAGAGCCAACAGAAAAATTATATTATGCTAAATTCAATTATGATAAGAATTGATCATGTTTAACTGATAATTAAGTTTTCCTGTATATCTAATAAAACAAGGTGCTTGAATTCACTAGATAGGCCAAACGGGTACCTTTTGTGTTCAGCAGCAGTGTAAGGATAACTAATTCTCACACGCAGAAGGGGATCTAGCAGAAACATCTATTAACGCGTCACGCTAAACCGGACATCATTCTGTCTCCTATGCCCAGGAATTGTGACAGCGTACTGGAAAGTCTGGCACCAGCAGGAACACAGGCGTTTGGAAGGAACGTGTTGTTTCCTTTCCACATTCACGTCAGTGCCCGCATTTCCCTTCCTGGGCTCTGCGCCTGCGGGATCCACCGTGCCCTAGTGCTGACTCCCTTTTTACAGACTTCCCATTTTATGGACTTGCTCTGCTGAGCCCACAAAGCTTGCACTTTGCCACGAGGATCCTCAGAGGAAGGGTGGCATATTTGGTGACAACCCCAGAGGGCTATCGAGGATCAGGAAAGGAAATGAGTCAGGGAAAAGCCTCGGAGGAAGGAAACTGCTAAGTCCAGGATCACCTGTGAGCAGGTAGCCAGATATAAGCAGCTCCCCTTCTCCCAGAGAGAGACACGGGGTCGCTCGGGGATCCAGGGAACTGTTGCTGCATTCCCTCCCGGCAGCATAGTAAAAGCACATGTGCTTTTAAGCTGCATTAGTGCTACCTAAGGGCATCACCTCAGATTGCAAGTGCAGGAGTTGTAAGCCTTTAGTTTTCATCATCAAAAAACAGCCCAGCCCAGTGTAATATGAACACATCCCCAGCTTCCTCCTTACTTTGCCTTTTTTCTCATGCTATCGGTTATAAGCAACTGTGCAATGACTCTGTTGGTCCTTTCAACCCTCCTGAATCATCTCAGACACAGTTTTTCCTTAGCCCAGATCAGCAGGCATCAACACTGAACATCTGGGGCTTAAAGCTGGAGATCAGGTACGACCAAAATTCAGACTGACTCATTAGGATATATTTGTAATGGGAGGCATAAATTTAGAGACTTGTGAGGAGACAACCAGAAGACCTTCTTTTTTCATGCATTTTTCATCGTATCCCTCCAGTTCTCAGTTCATTTCATACACTCGCTTCTTTGACTATCCGTATGCGCTCTGACTCCTTTATCGTTTCCACTGCTCTCACCAGCTAAGCTTTTTACTTGCCTTTTAAATTCCCTTGGTGAACCTGGAGGCACAAAGTTTACCACTAGCCACATCTACGCTTCGGGGCCTGTAAGCACCAGGGTAGGGTTTTCACAACAGCACAACACGCTGACTGAGATCGGATGAGCGATGAGTAGGGACCACTGACTCGCACCAGACTTGAGATTTGGGCATGAGCAGAAACTGAGGGAAGAAAAAATAGGGGAATGGGAGACGAGGAATGATTGGGAATCCCTTTAAATGTTTCGGCAGCGTATTCAGCTTAGTAATTACACTGAAGCTAGTAGGAATCATGATTACTGCCACACTAAAAAATTAAAGGCTTTGGTCTTCCTATTTATCTGAAATATTAGCAAGAAGATGAAAATTAAAACAAGCCCAACACAATTGTACTGGTTCTCGCAAGAACACTACAAAAAAGGTAAAACAAACAAAAAACCACAACACCCTCCCTCAACCCTTGCATCTTTATCACTTCCACTCTGCATTTTTAAAATGAAGTTTTTTGTCCCCTTATGAACCAGCATTACACATTCTTTTTTTTTTTTTTTTTTAAATAGAAGCTCCATTCCCATATGGTTTCTGCTTTATGTGTCCTGACAGCGTTCTCCAGTTAATGTATTCTCCAGGTCCAAAGTGCCCATTCAGTGAATTTCCGTTTACATCTGCATTGCAATGAACCATTCGAGAAGGGTTTCTGCTTTAATTGAATAAGAAACATAACTTTCTTTTCAGATCCAAATATGTCCATTACGGTATTTTATTTCCTTTTCAGAATGCATTTTGCTTTCAAGTAAACTGAAGCAGGAGACAACGATTAGGGATATTGTGACTTGAAGCAGGGCTTTGAATGGAGGGGAGATGCCATTTTGCAATCTGTTTCAAGTGCAATTGAGTAAACCCAGAGCCAGACACAACGAGAGGATGGAATTATTGTTTCAGTACTATAATGCTGAACCTGTGGTATAAAATAAATGATGAACATCTTAAAGGTCATTTCCTTGTGCTAGTCACAAAATTCACCTCTGTGAAAGGGAATTTAGTATGCTAGTTCATGGAGTAATTTAATAAGACTTATTTTTGCTAGAGCTTTCAGATGGATCTGTTCCAGCATTAGGAAAAGCAAGTTTTCTTAAATGTTAAAGACAAAAAAAATTTCTGACTTCATGCAACTACTATGCCACATTCAACTATGCATGTAAACCCCAACCCGCTTCATTTTAAATCCTGTGCTCATTTAATTTTCAGTTCAAGTCCTAAAAGGCTTATTTCCTTCTGATGCTGCTCCAGTCGCTCTCAGTGGGAAACTCCAGAGTTTATATATTATTCATCCAACTAAAAACCCTGCGGCAGGACCCCTGTGGAGCCTCTTCAGTAATTGGTCTCCAGATGCTGGTGATATGCAGTGCTCTAAAAGTCCTTAAACATCGTGAGAACACAATTCCATCTGCTTTTCAAGCTGCTTGTGTTTAAAGGAAACACCACAGACTGCTCATCCACGTTTTCACACAGATCTCACAGTATCTAATTGCTCAGGAAACAATATGCACAGAGCTGCAATTTCTGTGGCTACCCCAACAGCCTGAGACCCCACAAGCAGTGCAATTACTGCAGTGCTTAATAAAGGTGGGCAGAGCCACACAACCCATCCACAAAAGCAGGATGTATTTGTGGCAAAATCAGATGGCTTTCACGTTTCCTGAACACACGGCAGCGGGAGGCTGAGTGAGAAGCTGAGTGCACTAAGGCATCCTGACAAGACGGGGCTCTGCACAGCACGGGAGTTAAGGTTCATCTGCAATTTGTATTTAAATCCCCAAAACAGCAAAAGAAAAAAGTTTGAATTTTATTTTGCTATGACTGCGATATGAGGGTTGATGCAATTCAGTGAAATTGGGCCTTCACGCAAGATTAAAAATATTTTGCCTCATGCTTTGATGATCAGTCTATTTCGAAAAAAAAAATCTGGGAAAAATAAACATTTTAATAGTTCCTTTGTCGAGATATTTCCGCAACTGCCCTGTGCATGTTTGTCCCACGGGAAATAACAGTACGAAAGACATTTATGTTTTCCTCAGCATTGCTTAAATGCTAAATCTGAAAGTTAATAATGAATTAGTCTAGATCTGTGAAGAAAGACGATGAATCTGTCATTTATGTAACAACTCTTTTCTGTCTCATTTTGACCTGTCTCCCGAGTTTCCTGCTACTGCCTATACTGTATCACTGTCCTTTTTCCTAAGTCTCCCTCACTGCCTCTTCTTTCCCTCCATTGTCTCATATTGTAGAGAAACTTGAAAGGTAGCAGGTTCGAGGCCCACAAATGGACTTCAGTTGGGGTAGACCTGCTGTCTGCTAGCAAGGTCAGCGGGAAAACAAGAGATGAATTTGTACCCAGGTGCCATAAAAGAGGCACAATGAGGCGGAGAGAGAAGTGCATGTCATGAAACCATGTCACGAATCACACACCCCAGACGCAGTGAGGATAGCAGTTATGACTGACACAGACATGTCCCTTCAAGAAGGGCAGAAATGAAAACCAAAGTAGGTGCACAGTTCTGCGCAGTATAGGGTGAAGACATAAAGAAATACAAGGGAATAAGGTAGAAAAAGCACAACTTACAACCAAAACCAAATTTTGGCAGAAGATAATGAAAGAGATTCTTACCCGAGTAATATTGTAAGTCTGGTACAGATGTTCAGGACTAACCAGGACATTCTCCTCTCATATAGAGACCAAAGAACAAACTGCTACTTCTAGCCATGATATCCGCCTATTACTGACTGCAGTAGCCAACAGATTTCTCACCATTATCACTGAGAGAGTAAGCAGCAAAAAGAAAATTGGATTTAAGGTTTCGGCAGGCTATAAAAGCTAGTCATACAATAAGCTCAAAATAATCACTCACGATTGAAAAATAAATCAAATTAGGGCAGTTACTCTGAGAACATCTAGGATAAAGTCTTTGTGACTGGCTACAGCAAAGGAATATTTGAACTAGCTTTAGAGCAAGCTCGAGCAGGAACGGTCACGTGCTTGGTGCTTATATTTGCCAGTCCTTACCCCTGTGCTGAACAGGTCCTCTGAACTCTTTCAGGTGCTCTTTTACATGGAACTTTTTCCAGACGCTTGAAATTTATTCTCCCAAAAGTTTCCAAAAAGTTTTGGGGCTCTCCAAATTATACTAACAGGATTTAGGTTGTGTCAGGAAGCTACACAGCTTTGAAGTAGCTGCATCTCAAATTTAGGATAATATTTTAAGACTAAAATACGGAAGTTGCTATTTGAATGTTTCTTAAATAGGGCAGTATTCTGTGAGCGTTATACTCAGCCTTATACCATTATACTTGTATCTTATCATAATAAGTATTTACTTCTACCATATGCCATTAGTCCAGCAGCTTTGAAGTAGCTGCATCTCAAATTCAGGATAACATTTTAAGATTAAAACATGAAAGTTGTTATTTGAATGTTTCTTAAATAGGACAGTATTCTGTGATCATTATACTCAGCCTTATACCATATACTTACACCTTATGATAATAAGCATTTACTTCTACCGTATGCCATTAGTCAACAGGGAAAATGACACAGCTATGACAGGACTTCTGCATGGAGGGGCTATGGAGACGCATTTACTCTCTAACACCTGGAAAGTTAAGCTGCAGTCTAGAGAATTATGGCTCACAGCAACTGATTTTGAAGAAATTAATACAATTTTTTTTAGAGAAAAATCACTGTAGTGCAACTGTCAGATCTACAACTAATAGAAATGCACAGGTAAAAATTCCTGGGAGGACTGAGAACATGAAACAATAACTCTGAAAGGCAACATCAGGGAACTGTTTTACAGTAGTTAGGGCACAAACCTCTGTGAATGAGGTCTATTTCTCAATATATTTGTCGGTGGAAAGATAACGTGAACCAAACGACATCAAAATAGATGAAACAAATATAGAGCATATTGCATTTCTGCATAAAGTTGGTTAAATAACATAGTAATCTGTGTTAGATTTTAATGCAGACCTAATACATACTTGTTAGGAAACACTACAACATTTCTTTCCAGAAACAAAAATATATCTGGAAAGCAACGACACAGTTAAATAACAATAACTGCATTAATGTGTTAAATAACATGGGGTAACATTTGTAATTCTTCACGGCTTTTCTGAATTATTTAAAGGACAAAAATTAACTACCCGTTACGACATTACTTGGAATTCAGATTTGAAAATGTATTTTGCAGTTTATTGTTGCTTTTCCTGATATAAAAGACTGCAAGAAATTACTGCAACAGTAGTATAGCTCATAGAAAATAAGTTTATACAGTTCAAGGATATTATTGATCATGGAAGGTAGCTATACTTATAGAATATGTATATCTGTGTCTCTTTCTCTCCCCTGCCTCCCCAATGGGGAAAGTATTTACAAAAGATGCTAGCAAAATTTTGCTAGTAAAATGCTAGAATTATAATGGGAATGGAAGCGCTTACTAAAAAAATACCAAAGCAAACTAGTAGTAAGACTGCACTAAAGAAATGTAGGAAATAGTTTTAGAGCTAAGAAGTTAATTCCTTTAACTTATGAAGATGACACTAATGTCTTGAGGGTAGCATAACGTAGGCATCAATGCACTTTTGTCCCTGTTTGTAGACCTCCTGTTTCACTTCAATAAAAAACAGATTGCATTCTCTTGTACTATGAACAAACAATTTTCTACATGGTAATATACACCAGAATATATAAATTTCACCGAGAACACTTGCACATGCATTTAGTGGGGGCAAAAATGCAGTCAAAACACTCTAAAGCCCTATTAGGACACATTTGGAGCTTGCAAGAGCAGTTCAGGCCTATAGATAAAAAGAATAGAGAAAATAATCTATTTTATGTTTCCACTACACGCACATCAAAGTTGCCTTTGCAAAGATTCACTGGAGACATAAACAAAGCATAAGCTAGAAATTATTACCTTAATACCCATACAATAGCACTTAAAAGCCGTATGGAAACATTTAATGACAAAAATATACATTCACCTACATGCTCACCCTCCCTAAGCACCAGATGCATCAGTCAATATTGTATTACTAAAGCGTAACTCCTGCACGAGGAATTCGCGTCTCTTCTGCGTTTAGACGTCGCGCAGGTCCCACAAGACGAGCCTGGCGCCACCACGGCGCACACAGGGCAGGTCCTGTCGCTGAACGGGGCGTTGCTCTCGTGCAGCGACCTCGGGAGCATCATTTTTACCAATAAGTTAAGAAATCTGGTCTCTGTGACTTCACCTGGTATTTTCTTACGCCTATTTCTACTTTTAGCACCCACAGGATCGTGCAAGGATGACTTCCACCATGCAGTCATGCTTCATAGGATGAAGAACGAAGATTTCCTCTGGTTTTACTTTTTTTTAGTCTAATTATTTATTATAATATTTGTAACAACTGTATACCGCGACACAGAGAACAGAGCAGTAACTTAGCAGTAATTTAGCTTCACCTACTCAATGAGATTAATTTTCACTAACGGACAGACGCACAGTCCAGAATACAGAATTGCGAAGCTAAAGGACATTTAGATCAGACATGTTCAAATCAGTAGGGCTCCATGAAATTCACCCTAGAATAACTAAGGAACAGGCTGAAGCAAACTTTATGAGCTCGTGGACAGTGACTGTCCCAGAGCACCAGGAGAGGGCAAGCCTGGTACCTAATCCTACTGAACGGAAGAAAAAGGGAGGACCTGCAGAGCTAAAGACTAAGTCACTATAATTTAATCCCCATAAAATATTAGAAAAGGAGTAATAAAATTCACAAGCCCTTACAAAACAACAAGATGAGAAACCATCACCACAATTTTGCCAATAATGAACTATCACAGACAAATCTAGTTTTCTCCTTAAACAGATTAACTGCCTACCTCGATAAGGAGGACACGCCAGATGCAGCATATCTTGGCCTGGGCTTTCAGCAATGCTTTTTGAACATCATATGTTAGGATGAAATTATTCAAGGTTCACTAGGAATTGCTATTCATGCTCTGTTTTTTTTTTCAAAGTTTTATTAGCAGAAATACAGCATTATAGAATATCTAGAAAACGTAAAATATGCAACTTGGCACCAAGCTTTGAAATTTGGTGCATACATTGGAGACTGGAAATCAAGCAATGCTGAAGACAACTATTAATGAAGAATATGATTCTATAAAAACTCAGCTTCCCGTGGAAAGGAAGTTTTCTGTTGTACTCTCCACTTTATAAACGTCCATGTTGATGAACTGTTTTCACCTTTGGGCAGCATACTTTGAGGAAGTTAAAGAAAACTGAAAATAAGTTGAAAAAGAGAGTTGAGAATGATCTGAGATACAGCAAACACGATTCAGGATGGGTCTTCTTAGGGGAGCTCCATTTATTCTTGATCCTCCTTCAGTGCAGAACACGTGGCTCGCTGATGCCTGCCTGCCTTTCCCATTCCATCAAAAACTCACTAACAGCTTATTGAGTGGTGCAGTGTTTACCCTTAATGGCAAAAATATTCAGATGGCCTTCTCCCCGTGAATCAAAAAGAGCGCAGATTAATTCTAGATATTCTTCTCATCTGCAGCAGGTAAATAAGAGACTGCTGGAATAATTTACATGGGGTGTTCCAAACTGCATATTTATTTTCTAACATATTTTACATTTAGCCAGACTACATATACATGCTTACATGCATTAACTACTATATAGCTTCTGCTGCCTTTCTTTCGGCTACGCTCAAGTTTCCTTGTGTGAATTTTTCATACTCAGTGTAGCTAACCTAGCAAAACTTCCAAGGTGAGTCTCTGCTTTCCAGTCAGGTCTCTGCTAGGAGAAGGTTGGCAGATATTGCTGCCATCTGGAGATTTTGAGCCCTATGGTTTAATCAGAAAATCTATCGAGGTATAAGGTGCAGAGCATCTATAACTCTGCAAACTTCAGCATGTCCTTGTTACTAACTGAACTGCTGAAAACTGCACATCAGCATGAAACAGGTGAATCTCGGGAAGATAAAACAGGAAGGAAAAGGAGTGGAAAATCATGTCAAGTTTATCCAGCTCCCTTGCAGATATTTTTTTTGCTCTAATGGAAACACCAAATCCACTCTAGTGAACAGGAAACAGAAAATTTATTGTGAAGACTTGCATTATGCAGACTAAATTTTGACTGCATACCTAGAGAGGCCTGGAAATGACAAATATTTGCCTGAGATTTGGTTTGGCCATTAACAGTCACCAGAGATAAAAGTATGAAGTAAAAAATACACATTGTTGGAGTCAATGTTCTTTACAAGTTTTGAACCATTCGAAGTCTTCAACCATGGATTTGAGTGTCTACTTAAATATTCATTTGCTAAAGCTTTTGACGTGAGCCTGAATACTATTTTCAAATACTATGTAAGAAAGCTGGAACGACAAAGTTACAGTCCTGTAAATTCATTTAGTATTAACACTCCAAAGCCCAGGCAGATCAGAATGAGAGAAAATCAGTGTTCTAAAGGATGATGTCCTTACTTAGGATATTATATAGACTTACATGGATATTTGCGGAGTGTTCATGTGTACTCCTCAGCAAAATAAATATATATAGGTGTTAGTTCCATGACTGCTTGCTTGCCAATTGCCTCATTTATTTTTAGGACAGTGCTCATTACAAAAAAGAAAGTGTTTTTCTGTATCAGTAGCTGGAGTCCTAGTGCCTATTTATTCAGTTCTTCCTCCACCTTTAGCCTGCTGCCACATTTCCTTAAGCAACAGCAGCTGCACGTTTTAGATAATACAGCCGTATGAGTGAGACCTTCCTTTCCAGCTCCTGAGGCAGCTGGAAGCAGATGAGCCAGCAATTTTAAACCCTGAAAGAAAAATCACTAATAAGTTCATCCAATAGGAATAATTTTTTTCAGACTTTTTTTTTTTGTTAAATTTTAAAACTCCATTTTTGCATCTAACACTATTCAGTTTCTTTTTTTTTTCGGTTCTCCCTTCACAAATTTGCCTCATTCCCACAGATATTTCAGAACATTAGAGCATCATGATGATGTGCAAATCATTTAAGTTACTGCTTCACTGCATATAAGGTGAGACTGACAGATAAAATTTTGAAGCTCAAAATCAAGCACAGATTTTCCAAGGCAAGATTCAGAATTTAGGGACTGGGCTTCATTCATAAGCAAGGAACACGTGGCACTTGGTCTACTGCTGCACATGCTTCCCAGTTATCCAAGGGAAGACACCGCGGCAGCCCTCACAGGGAAGGCAGGATATCCCAGGTCGGAAGGGAAGCTCCTGGGATGCTGCCATGAAGAGCTCCATAGAATAAATGCTGTATGTGGAAACTGAGGAAACAGCCATGTGCAAGGCTTGTGTTTGGTGTGAGGAAAAGGGAAGAAATAGAAACAGGAAATAGGAAAGACAAGATCACATGAAAACCATACTGTGTACTGCCCTTGGTACGTCAGTGCTCCACTTCATATATCAGTATTTTAAAGTGACTAAATAGATGCACAACTTGGATAAGAGGCCATGTTTCTCAACGCAGCTTTGGTAATTACAAGGTCGAAGTCAAAACAACTGTTACACGTTTGAAAATTGACTCAGGAAAAGAAGAAAAGACCTGAGCCCCTTCCTTAGAGCTCACTCACATTGATCCACTGGATCTCATGCTCTTGCAGCATGCGCTTCATCGCTTTCATAAAGGAAATTTTTTACCGCCTCCACTTATCTGAGCATTACCCATCTTCTTCAAATTCTGCAGATCAGCAATAGTACCCACAGAGGAGGAAAACGTCTGAAGCAGGGAATTTGCAGAAACATTTCTGTGGCCCTTTCCATTATCTCTCCCTTTTCAGCCCCACCTTAGCTCACACAAACATACAAACACTGCGATTTCAATTCTCAGGCCCCCAGGAGAACTTGCTTGTACCAAGAACCTCCTGGCAGACCACTCCTTCCTAGAAACAAGCAGGCAAACAGGTTTTATTTCCCTCTAGCGCGAGAGATGTCAGGCAACAACTCCAGGTTCCACAACGAGACCCAGGAGAACAGCCCTGGCTCCTCCACCACAAGCCACCTCCTCTGCGGAGTCACGAGGGACTCAGACCCCAGCTGAGCTTGGCTTCTCCTGGACTAGATTGCAGGCAGATATAACTTTATCATGGCACTGATCCATGATGCAGTAGTTTTCCCTGTTACTTTTACAGGTCCGTGAGTGGTCCTGAAGCAAATGAAAGCTGAAACGTGGCCTAACGCTTACGAGTGGTAAATAAGCGTAGAAGGTAGGATTATCATCACTACTGCTCCTTGCTTAAACGTTAGGAAACCATAGATGTCAAAATTGCCACAGACATGTAAAGAAGTGGGTGCCCTTTTTATTAATTTAGTATCATCCTCCTTATTTAACTGGAAACTTATTTGCATCTCATTAAATTATTTTGATTTCTATTAGTTGCATTAGTTGCACTATGAACTACATTAGAAACTAACAGGTCATTTCTACATGTCTATGATTTCTACTTTCAGCATTTTCACACCAGGAACAACAGTTTTGACTTATAATAAAACGATACTCCTCAATAGCAAATCCTCTTTCATGGGCGTATGTAGCAGCACAGTAAGATCCCCCTTCCTTTCCCCTCTCCATCAAGAGGTTTGAGTAACACAGCAACGTGCAGAGACACCAGAACAGACACCAGGAACGCCGGGGGCTCCTGCATTTTAGACAGTTTGACATTCACATTTCAGAACTGAGAGATGCCTAAACTCAAGTTATTTTTGCTAACTCTTGCACAATCAGTAATCTTGAGTTGTCAGAAAGAGGCTTTCCAAGCTCAAGCTACTCTTTTCAACAGACACAGACAAGTATTTCTAATTAGAGCTTCTTGTCAAAGCAGAAACATATAACTTTCATGGTCTGAATACTAATGGCTCCATAATTAGTTTCAGAAAAATGATTTACACAAAGTTCTAGGGAACAGCAGGGAAAAGGACAAAACAAATAACTATGCGCCAACTCTCTATACCTTTGATCATTTCCTTGACCCAGAAATCCTGTAAGCACAGGTATAATTCCAGGCACATGAATAGCACTAATGACTCCAATGGAAATTACGCTTTTAAGTACAAGAGTAAAAGGGCTTTTTCTAGAATAAAAACAGAAAAAATTGAAGAACTAAGAAAGAATTTCAAACTTTATGCTATTGTTAGTAAAAAGAAGTATTCAGTTCTTTCGCATATACTATTTTAATTAACATAAATATGTATGGCTAATGAAACCCTGGGATTGAGGATTTCTGGAGGTCTTTATTTTCACTGAAAAAATGTACTGAAGACTCTGAAAATGCTTAATGCCACAAAGCTTTATACCAACCAGGGATTTAAACAATCCAGTTGAGTGTAAGTAAACAAGACATTTATTTGTGTGTGATCTACAAATAAATTCATTTTTTTAAAGAGAAAAAGAAGAAACTAATAACAGAAAAAAATCCCTAAAACTCCATGCTTTTTTGGAGTCAAACTACAGGTCACAGAGCTGCAGTTAGTGCTTAGATCCTGCTTGGGAATTGGGACTGCCCGGGCTGCCCTGCCAGGGCCCTGCGTGCAGGGCAGGGAGAAGCTGCCACACAACAACCAGGTCCTGGGTTCTGCCAGCCGGCCCAGGACTAAGGCAGACACACAACAGCTACGGCAAGCAAAAGGAAACACTCCGTTTTGCAGACTCAGTTACACATCTTGGGATTCACCTGTATTTTAAAATTAACTCACCCTTCAGTGATGTTCCAAGACAAGAACAGCAGAGCAATGAATAAAGGCCATGAGATTTTAATAGATGCTAATAATTCTTCAATTTCCCATCATTAAATGATAAATTAAAAGCTAGCTCACAGTGCAAGTATGCACTGGTCCACAATAAGCACTATATACTTTCTTTACTTTTAATTATGCAAAATTTATGCAGTTACTCAAAATACAATCTCCCAGACTCCAAAAGTTGCCTTGACAGAATCTTTATTCTTGCAATGTGATAATTAGTTTTAAATACTTTGATTTCTTGCAATGTGATAATTAGTTTTAAAAGCATTTTAAATACTTTGACTGACTTCATAAAACTATCATTTACATTTACTAACTCTAAGTTAAAGAGTTAGTGGTATACCACTTATGTTTAAACCAGAAAAATAGTTTAGATTGCAGCCTTTATTAAGAATGATGGCAAAGTTAATTCGTATTCTCTTTCAATATCTTCCCGTTGGAAAACAAAACGAAATCAAATCCTTTTAATGTGCTTTAACAGTTATACAGCCACCTGTTTCTTCAGACAATCATTAAAACTTGCATCAGACCCTGCTCTTTACTCTTGGCCCAATTCTCTAAGCAATGAATTCCTCACATTTTTCAGAATTGTGCTATACAGAGTATTTCTCCCCCAGCATGTGAACATACTGTTAGATTTAGTAATTTCAAATAAATAATGAGAATTAACTTCAGTTAAAAGTTATCAGAATCTTACCTCTGACCTAATTATGTTGCTTTAGGTATGTGCATGAAAGATGAATGTACTGAAGAATGCAACTAAGAAATGAGATAGCACTGCACGCTACTAAATAAAATAGTGACTTATATTTTCTCAAAATCTCTTAAACTATTGTTTGAATGTGGAAAATCTGGGACAATACTTTAGTCTCTGCTTCTACTTCAACTTTGCAGCAAATGGATTTCAAAGGAAGGGCACGGAAGCCAGTGTAGAAAAAACAAATATGTTGCCAGACACCAGTCAAAATCATATAATTTTAAATAGCCTCAACTATACATATCTCTTAAGATTGAACATTGGAGGATGAGGGACAATGTTAGTGTAAGAAGAAAATTATTTCACTTCCATTTCAGTATGCAGTGAGAGACAGAAGACAGAAGGATAGAACAAAAATGATCTCTTCAAACTGTAAAAAGGATGCAATTCATAGGGGACCAAAAATCCACCAAAGAAGGAAATTTTATGTTTAAATATATATATATATGCACAAATATTATATTTAAATATATGTAACACACATGTTTTATATAATATTTGCAAAATATTCTTCATGGTGCTTCTTGGAACATCTTGTTTTCTTGGTTGTTATAAGTTAAAATTTAGTCTTTTGCACCTTGACAACAAGTTTACATAATTTCTGTGTCCTTCTACACATTTACTTCTATATCTGCCAATTTAAGTGCTGCAGGATGTGGGAGTTTTTTGTTTGGTTGGTTGGCTAGTTTGTTTCTTTTGTTTCTTGCTGTTTTTTTTTTTTCTCCTCCAAAAGCAGGATGTCTAAATGAAAACTACAGTATCAGCCAAGAGTCACAGTTCCCCAAAGTTAAGATGTTGTTGTGGGGGCACAGCACATTTATGTTCCTTCCTTTTGGAAAACATTGCTTGCTACAGCTAATTGCATCATTTCAGTAAACATCAGCAGATGTTTTCAAAATATAAAAATACTAAATTACAAGATATTTTTCCATTAAATTTTAATGATCTTTTGGAAACACTGAGTTGTGCCTATCAGAGAGCATCCTTACATATTTTTCATCTACCATATTTGATGTATTTTAAATTTCCAAACAGGCATCCGAAAAACCTCTTTCATCTTATCTACTTTGCTTCACAAGCACAGAATTTGTTCTGTACAAGATGCCAACTTCATAAATACTCTAACAAAACCACTGTCACAAACAATGCTATATATTTAATGAATTGCAATATGCATTAGATTCTCATGTGTTTTAGGCAGCACAAATTATACCAAGTTTATCTATGAAGTCTTGGTAGGTCACAAGATCTTGTGTAACACCATTCTTGTATTCGCGTTTCCAGCCCTTGGGCTTTTTTTTTTTTTTTTTTGTATTTTTTTGTATTTTTTAATCATGGGTTTTCTTTTAAATGACATTTAGACCATGCTTCGGTTTAAGACACTGGAAAAGACCGAAAATAGGTATAGTGATTTTTAGCTACATGTGTTCTGTTTGTACAGTATTTTTCATAGGGCAGAAGCTCAGTATGTAGCTGAAGTTTAGCTTGCCAGGATGCAGGGCTGCAGAGATTATTGTACTGTCTAGCTGGGTGCCTGCAAAGCCTGGGGCAGCAAGGAACGAGATGGCAGGAGCACAGAACATTTCCATCTAAACGTAAAATACGTATGTACGAAATTGCTGCAAGTAGAACATCGTGCCCGCAACAATCTACGAAAATGTCAGCGTAAGTACTAGAATAAGAGGAAAAATCATTTGCCTGTACGATGCTTTGAAAGCATTTCTTTGCTGCAGTCCTATTGGAGCTGATGAAGTGTTTGCTTTGGTGGGAAGTGAGCCGGCCCAGCTGTGTGCAGCGTTTGTGATAGAGATCAGATATTGGAATAGAGAGGATTGAACCGAGAGGTGCTGGAAACCCATCACCCAGGTTTCCGCAGAGGGAGCGGGCACACTGGGAAGTTTGTATTTTTTAATCATGTTCATTATTGTAAAAAAAAAAAACAAAAAACCCAAAAAAAAAACAAAAAAAAAAACCAGAATCTTTCTTGAGTCATTAAATGTAAAAATGCAGGATTGAGCAAAGATTGCTCTTTCACGTTGACATTGCTCAGGCGCTTGGCGCAAAACATTCTTCCGCACACCAGTCAACAGCAACTGCAGCTGAGACAACTCAAGATTTTTCCGATCCTCACAAACAGCAGCACTAATTAGGTGCTATATCTCCTCGCTGAGTTGCTATCAAACAGACTTCTGGAAATGCCTCAGACCTCCCAGCAGAAACACTCGTTATAAAGGGAAAGCTCCTACTGAACAGCAAAGCTCAGGCACCTGCAGAACTGCTCACCTGCCTGTGCCGGGCACCCCGGGATCCTCCGCCACGGCCTGCCCAGACCAACGGATCCGGGGAGGAATTTCGGGCAGGAGGAGCCTCTGGGCTCGAGCGCTGGGGCCGGGCGCTCGGCTGGTGAGTTAACGGCTCTGGAAGGCAGCAGGGAGCCCTCGCCTGCACACGTGGAAGGATCAAACTCCTGCCAGCCCTAGACCTCGGACCGCGGGTCGGCTGCAGCTCTAGTTCTGTTTGACACAAATCACTCGCAGAGGTGCTGAGGAGGTGCTTAGGTGTATTTAGCTGGGTTTTATTTACTAGAGCGTTATTCACAAGAAACTGAAAGACCCAGCAGAACCACTGCAGGTTCTTCTTTATTCCCTGGGCAGCTAAATGACTCGGAAAGAATTGTCAGAATTTAGCATGCAGGAAACTTCATTCAAACGGGCCAATTAATTGCTCACAGAGAAGCAGGTATCCAAAAGCAAGGGCAGGGAGGTCAGCATGCTGAAATTGAGATGCTGCAGAACTGCAGTTGTGAATCTGGTTCTCTGCTACCCAGCTGATTAAAGATGATTTAGCAAATACAGTGCTTAGCTAGCACATGGAGACAGTGCTGTAAACCCATACGCTATCTGAACAGCTGATTAAGAGGAGGAAAAAACACCCAAACAGCATATCCAATAGAGCATTCATTAAATCACTCTAATTAGTGCTGCTTTCTGTTCCAATGAAGAACCCACTAGCATGGAAGAAAACCAAAAAACATACTATTTAAGAATTACTCCTGCACCCATTCCTATTAGGACAATAAATGCCCACTGCTTCGGAAGACCATGACTACTATTCTCCACTCAAGTGGGACTTGCTGATTGGTTTTAGAATCACAGTTAGAAAAGTATCAATATAATCAGCTAAGGACAAGTTTGCAAGCATCATCTCCAAATTCCGTTTTTGATATGGTTAACCATACTGCTATACTGGTTACCCACATGCACAAGTGTGGGCATTCTGTATTTTCAGACATCCATTAGAACTTTAAAATTGGGAGATTCATCTATATGAAAAAACAAAAATAAAAACAAACAAACAAAAGAAACAGAGAATCTTCAAAGAATCTTAGTGTTTTAACTCTCATGCTGTTTGTCCTGTTGTGTCTTCCGTGCAAATGTGCTCCCAGGGCCATAGAGTAAGACTTCCCACAACTCCTTCTCCATTTGATCATGGGGTGCAAAGTTGTGCAGAGTGAAACCTTCCTATAATATCAAGTTGCCTAAATAACCAGTCCAGGAAATACCATTATTATACCACTTGCTTGGTTCACAAAGTCTGGCAAAGGAGATAAAGCAATCCAAGATTTTTTTTTTTAAGGCAAAGACATATTCCCTGAAGGAAGCACTTCCTGCCAAACATCCAAGCTTTGCAAGGCTGACAGCTCTCTGTTGATGAATCACCAAGAGGCTGTCAAGTAGTCTCATACTTGCACATCTGGAGGGGCAACTTAACAGCTGCTAGTAGCAATTTTTCTCCAACAGTAGAAGAGCACTAATAGTTGAGGCTTCCCAAACTTCCTTTGAGGCTTCCTTTCTGAAAGTCATTATACAGTTGGCTGACACAGCAAGGGTCAAGCAAATGCTCCCCTTCACAAATTGACTACAGGAATAACTATTACGCTGTTTTCTCTATGGAGTTCCTTTCTTCCTTCAGTCGCCACACTCCGTTAGTTCTTGTAGCTTCCTCTCCCAGACATACCTGATCCATCAGAATCTCTAATGCAGAGACGCACTTGGACGTTAACGCCACTTTTGCCCTCCTATTCCACTTATTTTCTGGCCCAGATCTAGAGGGCAGCGTCCCCAGAGTCCCAGCCTTTCTCTACAGTAGCAGCATAAGGCAAGCAAAAACCCCCCTGGCAGCGAGCAGAGGACACCCCCAAGTCCACCACAGTCTCAGGGAGAAATTCCCTCCCCTTCTTCACTAGCTGTTCCCTCAAGGTGTACGGACTCTCCAAGAAGCTGCCACAGCCCATTGGGAAGAAATGCCAGTGCCACAGCGAGTGATCCAGAGGTAAAGCTAGAGACTCCTTCCTCCCTGCTCCCAGGGAATGTTTTCAGATATGCGCTTATTTCTTGTTTCCTAAGCCCCAACATCTGTAACAAAATAAACTCCTCAAAAAAACAACTCAAGCTCAGCAAAAGCACTAGGGATATTATAAGATGCAACTGAAATTTGAGTGACAAGAGATTTAGGATTAAAGAAGGTTCTATTTTAAAAAGTCTCTCCCCAAGGCTAATGATGAAAACATTTCTCAAAAAGTTAAGCTAAGTAACATTTATTTCCTGAGAATATAAAGTCTTTTTTAAGAGATAACCAGGAAGATCCAATGTTTGTCTTTTACTATGGATCATCTATGTTCATAAATATTCCTCAGCATTCTTGAACGCTCCCAAATATTGGTTATTCGAGCTCCTCCTATAAAACATGAGTTTCTTTCTAAAGAACATATTCAGCTACAGCACCAGTTAGGAGTTTAGCTTCAAAGATAATGAGCAGCCTGCTGTAGTTCTTACTCTGCAGTTGTGAAATCACAAAACATGTTTCAACAGGAAAAGAATTCATTCCTCCCTCCTGGAAGGAGGTGCTGTAACATTCCTTCTTCAAACCAGACCCTGGGAAAGGTGACAAATAAACCAGAATTCTGCCCAACACACGGTGCTGACTGCTCTTGACAATGACCTCTATTTTACTTCAACGCTCAATTAAGTGACCCTGGAATCATGACTGAGTATTTTCACTTCCCACTGTTGACTCTTAAGAGCACTGCCTGTATGCAAGTAAGAGTGAAGACAGATGTGCAGCAGGGAATTCAGGCTACCAAGACGGAAGGTTTCCTGCTTTCCTGCTTGTGCCCTCCTCCAGGGATTGGGATAAGGAAGCCTCAACTCTAGGTCTCATGCTGCAGTTGTCAACTCCCCTCCTTTTCTCTTTGGAGCTGTAGTTGTCCTACCTTTCCTGCACAAACACGGATGCACTGAAAACTCTCCAGGATAAACCTTTCTGGTGTGTCTTTAGCCACTGGAAAAACGACCACTCAACATCAACCAACAACACTTGCATAGCATATTTGATCTAAGGTCAGTAAGACTATGAAATTTTGCGTTCACTGAAAGGCTGAATTGAAACAGATGAGTAGTGATCACAAATTTCATCTAAACCAAGGGAAGAGCATTTAATCGTGGAGTTTAGTTACACAATGCAGTGCTCTTATTAAAAATAATAATAATAATAATCTTTCTCACTTGGCCAAAATTTCATCTAAACCAAGGGAAGAGCACTTAATCACGGAGTTTACTTACACAATGCAGTGCTCATATATATATATAAATTCTCTCTCACTTGGCCATTTTTTTTTCCCCAATATGACATTTCTTATTCAACAGTAGGAGAGCAGTCTGTCTTAATTAAGTTAGATATTTTGATATCTCCCAATTACAGAAAAATGTTTTTTCTTGTTCTATATAAGCATGTTTATAATAGGCAAGTTCTTGCAATTCATTGCAAGACTAATACGACAAATAGAATCATTAAATTCAGTAGTTCATGTGGAGGCGAGATTTAAAGAAGTATATTAAAAGATATAAATATAAGTCAATGAATCCTGCTATGTAATCTATTACAAATATGCTAGGCAATCAAAATTTAATTAGCTTTAATCCACTGATGTTCAGTAGACAAGTCAAGATGACATTTATAATAAAGTAATAGGTAGAAATCTCTATCTTTTATCTACCAGTAAAGATACTTACCAGCTGTGCTGTCACCAAAAATAAGAAGCCATTGTTCAAATTGGACAATTATTTTGACTAATTCAAGTACTGAGTGGCTTCAATTTGAAAATGTAGAAACCCTTTCATTACTTTTCATTTAGCATTAGCAACATTTCTGATTGGGATGCTTCATAAATGATGACTGTTCATTAGTCACTGGTATAATTACAACTCCCATAATTGTTCAAGTGAGATTTGAGTAGTGTTATTTTAGGAAAGATTAAACCTGTGGTGTGAGACTCGCAGCGTTTAATACAACTATAAAGAAAACATCTGCACGGTACGATCTGCAGTCCTAGTTTCCATGTGATGTTTTCAGCTCATTTAAAAGCAGGGAAAAATGGCTATAGAAGAAAAAAAAAATATGTGAATTTGTTTATAGCAAGGCAAAGCACTGCAGAAACCTGGAAAGCAAGCCTTCTTCCAGCATATATCTGAATAGCTCCACTGGGTTCAACACAGAAAGTTTGTCACAAAACATAAAAGTTATAGGCACGCACAGGAAAGTAGAAAAAAGTCTCTCTCAGTAAGAGAGCTGTGTATAGCAACCAGGGCGAGCTAGTGTGAGAGAACTTGATTAGCTCAAAGTGGTAAAAAGAAGCACCCGGGATGCAGACATTCATTCCATATTACTTACAGAGAGAACAGATGCTGCACAGCTTCGTCTCCTATAATTGAGTGATTAGCTTTAAAAAACAAAACCAGAATGAAGTATTCTATACAGAAGTTCACATTCAGTTAGCCAAATGTAA
>NW_010582650.1:42525-56855 GCF_000705375.1 Tinamus guttatus | reverse complement strand
GTCCTATTCCCCCTGTACATTGCTAAAACAGTACTAAGCGACAGCAACACTGCCACACACGCGAGCAAATGTCTCCCCAATCTTCAAAAACTCATTACAGGATCCCAATGGCATGACCAGGACGTGGGACCATCAATCCCTTCTGTCAGCGCAATATCAGATTCCAAGAGGTGACGCCCCTCCCACCCACGCGCGCACTGGTGCGCTGTGCAACACCGTTGCTTAACGATGGACCAGGGCTTGCACCACGCTCGCAGCTCACAACGCGGCTTCAGACACACGAAAATATATATTTCAGGTTTGTTCCCTGGGTCTCTGAAGTATAGATCATTTTTAGAGTAGCTAAGGGTTGTGACCTATCTCCTGGACTATAAATTTTGGAGGACAATATGCTCATTCTACTTTGCTCCTCATACTCTAAAGCAGTAATGATTGTCCAAAGTCTGAACGGGAAGGGAAAGTGCGCTTTATCTGTGCAAGCAATGAGAAACAAGTGTCAAAAATATATAATTCGTAATGCTCATGGCAATGGGCTGCAACTAGAAATTACCAAATGGAATAACAAACACATGCAGTCCTTTCCCACATAGCCTGTGTTGCTTTCATTGTGTCTATGTTCAGTAAATATGGATGAACTAGAAATATGACAGCGAGCAAAAGGACAATATTCTAGATATATTACAGACGATAAAGGAGAAAGCAAAGAGTCCAACACCCAGGATCATCCCTTGCCTTGTCTATCACTACAACCCAAAAACCCTTAAATGGATGTTTTTCATAAAAATGTCGGATCCTGTTCACCATTGCAAGCACAACTACATGACTCCCTGTAGTTTGTGTTAGGAACAACGTTAGCTTGAACAATGAGCAAGTGTAGACTTAATAGTTTGTGCATACTGAAGTCATTTGGGACATACCATGGGTCCTCTCTGAGCACAGCAGACACCGTCTGCATTTGAATCCACAAGAGCAACAGCTCCAAGGGGACGCGCACACTCCGCACTCCCAGAGAAGAGCAAATCCAGCGCATTTGGACTATCAAGCCTGCTTCACTTCAAAACTGTCACTTACTGTGATGTGAGCGCCTTGTGTTTTACTTCCCAGGAAGGGAAATAAAAGGCTCTCTGAACTTGCGGGCACCTTGGGCATTGCCTTTGGCTGCCTCGTGGCTTGCCAAGTCTTCAGAGCTCCTTAACGTCTCTGCTCTGAGAGCCGCTGCAACCCGTCTGCGCTCTTGGATAGAGCCTATCAGGACGAGCACATTCCTTTCATGACCGGTGCTCTACTAGCTTAAAAATAGCAGTAGAGACTGGGAAGGTGGGAGGTTACCTTGGAAGGCTTCATCCTCATTCACAATAAGAAAAAAGAACAGGCTCTGTTCTGAGCGGGGCTCTCGTGAGGACAGGGCACCCGAGAACAGGGGGAAGGTCTCAGATCTCCCTATCTTCTAACAGTAAGGAGAGGGACAGACACTCTTGTTGAGCGCACAGATATGGCACGCGTGGACCATGTCATCACAGTTCAGGCTGTGGAAGGGTCTGACGGGAAGGCTGGGCTGCTGGAAACGCAACCTCGGGAAGCAGGGAGGTGGCTCACACCTGCCCCATGGCTTTGGGAAAGGGCTCTGCTTTAGTCCCCTCTTCTTCACCACGGGCAAGTCTGTACCTTCCACAGCTAGGTCTCAAGCAGATTTCGCAAGGTTGCTATGCTCCTGTTTTGTCGATGGCTCTTGCATGCAATTTTGAGGGAAAACAGCCTATCATCCCTTCTGCCAGCCCCAACTTCCAAACAGGAATTGCCAGGGAGCGAGGGAGGAATGGAGGAGGCCACAGTAATTGAGGAAGGTCGGTGGAGACAGATCTGAAGTGTGATTATCCCTCACGCTGGAGAGTCTCCATGGACCAGCCCCTCACCCAGGATAAATCAGCACAACTCACTTCAAGGCAGCGATGCCAACAGGCACCGGCTGACCCATCGGCACACAGGGCAGCCTCCACCTCCCTTCCCGGCCTGATCCCAAATGGACGGCAGGATCTGTACGGGCCCCCACGGCCCAGGAGTGAGGGGGCAGGCGGGTGAAAGAGCAGGGACCTAAAAGGAGCATCCCCTCCCCATGTCAAAAATCTGGACATATACAGCTACAGAGCCTCCACGTGTTTATATACAAAGAGGCACAGTTTTGAACAGAAAATATATGGCTGTTAGCATAGTTTAACGGTCTGCTATATAACAGTGCGGCATTTTTGAAAGAGACATTGATTCTTCTTGTCTAGGGGGCTAGTTTAAAGGCTTTGAGCTTCCCTGCAAGCAAATAGGGTCCTTTCGCTTTTTAGGGTATGTTTCTACGTTGGAGCATTCCTTATCTCTCCTGCCGCCCATGGATGCTGTGGAGGACATGGTAGTATTTTCTGGGAAGAAAGATGGGTCTATGGGACAGAATGATTATGTTGAGAATGCGACGTTTAAGCAATTAAGAAGTTTACGTCTTGTGTTTTGCATTGCTTAAATAAGGGCTTTCACTACGTGTCATAGGAATACTCATATTTGCTTGCTTTTTCCGAAATGAGACTCCAGTTCAAGGAGTTTTTATTTCCTTTCAGTCTTTCTATGAAATCCTGCGTTGGAGAATCACAGTTCACTGCCGTGGCTCTGAGAAGGGCAGGAATTAAAGTAATTACAAGATAAACAAAAGTTAAAGGTACCATTCTGAAAATACAAACACAGGAAAAAAAAAATCTCATGCAAGCTACCAGCTCAAAAGGATCCATCTATCCACCTGCATAATTATTTACACCATTTGTTACTTTAGCCACAAATGACAAAAATATCTTCAAACAGAAGAATAAAGACTGCTCTAAAATAAACACATTTCAAGAAATGTGCAAGTATTGCAGGTGGAGACCTCAAGTTAGTATCGGCCAGGTTCAGCCCTCTCAGCTCCATCAGATGTGTTAAAAGGGCACAAAAAAAATGAACTTCCACTAACTTTTTTAAGCAAATATAAATGTTTCTCCCAATAGCAATGCGCATTCACAGTGCATGATGACTCAGGAGGCTGCAGACATGTTGCCATTTAGATCAGTGGTTAAACCTAAACCAGCCAGTGCTAACCAAATTTTATTAATGCTGATACCTATCTAACAGCTTTGCAGGAATGAATGAGTGCTTATTAATTTCTAAACATGACAATTAAAAACAAACACCATAAAAGATGCAAATGAGCCAGAATTCGGTGCACTCCAAGTTTCACTGACGTGCAGTCCTGTGGGCAAACATCTTTGGTCACACTAGTGTGGGCCATGGACAGCAAAGTGACGGAAGGCCCTGGGGAACAAGGCACCTGTGAAACCCAAAAAGACATGAAATTTGACTGCTCCAATGGGCCATGGAGGTGCGTCCCACTACGAGCAGAGCCCAGACCTCAGTAGGGAGCTGAAGGAGAAGTCCTTTCTGGAAGTCATGCTAAAATTATCCAGACCCTGAATATTGTGTGTTACAGCAAAAGCCCCCCGAATCACCTTCTACAGGCAATGTTTACTCTTTATAAAGACATGGGCCCCCCCAAAAAAATCACTGCTTGGACTAGGGAAGCACCAGAGAAGCCTCAGGTGGGCTGTCACTTGCTGGGGTCAGGAAGGAGTAGAGCAAGGGGATGAAAACATGACATGCATATTAACTAAGCAATGCACTGCCTCTGCACTGAACACAAGGCATGACCTGAGGCCCCTGCCTTCCTCTCAGATCCCCAGGTGTGGAGACTGCTCCCTAAAGGGCTGCCTTTCCCTCTCCTGGCATGGTCACCAGCAGCATGAGATGAAGGGGAGAAGCAATTTGTGGTGATAAATCCCCAACGACCAACCCATCCATGGAGGTGTCTCCTGGGGATGTGAGATACCTCCAAATGATCCATCTGATGAGGGCTCGGAGGGTGTGGTGAGGCCAGCAGGAGCGAGCCAGGTTGAGAAATCCTTAGTATAAAAAAGTGAGGCTTGGACCATCTCAGCTAGTTCTGATCAGAAAAATGGGCCAGTCCTTACTGCTGAAAATGGTTTCTCTAGAAATTCATTAGTGTGGAGAAAGCCCATTGTGCCCTGATGCCATCTGGAGGAGGAGATTGGTCTTGAAAGGTGGAAAGCCTGTAATTTTACTGGCAGTCTAATCACTTAAAAAAAAAAAAAAACGGTTTCTGGAGCTGTGGAAATTCCAGGCAGCATTTCCCATTATATAATGGTGTTGACTATAAATTATGGGCAGGGGAAAGAGTTTCCACTTGTTTAAGAGGTGAAGAATTTCCAGGCTTAAAAATTCAGGGCTAAAGCAGGTGCTTATGGTAATGTTTCCAGTAGAACAATAGAACAGAGCAGAAGAGAAATTCCATTTTCTTTTTTTTTCTTTTTTTCTGTCTTTTTTTTCAGGTAAGAGCCTCATTAAAAATCAATAGGCCTAATTTGTCCCTGGTAACATTCCATTGAAGTCTGTAGGTTTTCCTTAGGGATTCATTTAGTTTAATAGGTCCTCATGCACAAACAATGCAGGCGAGACTTGGTCCTTGGAAGTTACAAAGCAGAAAATAGTGCTATAGGATTTGATCCTGTCACTCGCTAAGACAGAGCAGATTGAAGCATCTGATAGGCTCAGAGCCCTTGAAATATTTCCAAGTACTTCTTGTGATGAATAAATGTTTTATGGCCAGGATGTTTTACAGCCAGGTATGTGTCACTCTGAATCAACTCTTTTACTGATGTTGCTAATCACAAAATGAGCAAACAGAGATCAATTTATACACTTAAAAGAAAAAAAAAAAAAAAAAAGAGAGAGGGAGAGAGAGAAAGGGACATGATATTCCATCCCTTGTGGACGCTGGCAAAAGTGAGTCATCCTGACCTACCGTGAACCTTGCAAGGAAATATTTTCTTCCAGCCCTAGGAAATCAGCATTCCCCTTGAAAGACTCTGCTCTTGCAAAAGAGGAATATATATATATATAATATATATATATATAAAGCACAATATAAAGAGCTTGGTTTCCCTGAGAATACGTGACAGTGAATTAGTGGCCCTCAGGTGTCAGTATACAGGCCAGTGAATTAAATTAAGCTCTTTGCTTCTGTTCTAATGTAGCAGAACTAATGCAGTCATGGCTCAGTACTGCAGCCTCTTAAACGTGGGCACTGCTGCCATGGCGAAGGGAACCTGCTCTCTCCCACTGGGAGATTGGCTAGAGCAGCCCTGGGAACCGTGACATAACGTCTGAAGGGATGGGCAGCAGCAAGGGCAGCGTGGCTTCCAGCCCTAAAGCCATTAGGGAGGAAAATCAAGCACAGTGGCTTTTAAACACAGTCAGAGGATGCATCATGCTAGAGGACAAAAGAAAAAAACCCAATGAGCAGCATTTTCCCTTTCTTTTTTGTTTGTTTGGGGTTTGTTTGTTTGTTTGTTTGTTTGTTTTGAGGTTGCTACAATGGCCACCAAGCAGCACTTGCAACTTCTGCAGAATTGCTGGTGGCAACACTACAGAAACATCTAACTTTAAAGATGAAAAAAATAAGAGACTGCTGCTGAAGACTTGGCGTTCTCACACAGTTTGTACTTCTCCGACTATATCTTTCATCTCCCTGCTCCCGTCCCTCCCAGCACCCTTGCTACACAGTAGCAAGTAGAAAGCAGGGTAAATATTGACCACGATAGGAAATGATTCATGAATTATCAATTGCAATCCAATTGCATAATGCAAACAGTCGGTCGGTAAGGAAAAGTACTGGCTGCTGTATCCTCACCAGGATACTGGAGAGCAGGTGGGAGCAGAAAGTAAGTTGGAAGGTTGGCAAGTCTACAGCAGGTCCCAAGGTGCATCCTATGATACATGGGCTATGCCGGTAACTCTTAAGAAAGCAAAGCATAAAAACTCAGGTCAAACAGTATGCTTGATTTGCATGTGGACAGTTGTGAAGACCGTGCCTACAAAACCCCCATCTCTTGCCCATGCAAATGCACGGGGCAGATAGGCTGTCACGGCAGTTGCTCTTGCTAGGTTGCAATTGCACGGGCTTGAAGAAAGTAGGAGCTTTGCTGCTTGAGCCCGAGGCTCTCACTCCATCCTTGCTCAGCACTGGAATTTCCAGCTGGTTAATGAACAAATAAATACTCTGAAACTTTCTCAGGAGGTTGTCAAGATATTTTTACTAATAACAGTCAAGCCTCATGGTTACCCCCAGGGTAAATTGAAGCAAAGTGGTGATAAGGTCAATATTTTCAAACAGAGTTACCTAAAATACCCAGCAAAGTCAATAATGATCAAGACAGCCACTAATTTGGATGACTCCACTGGGGCGTAACTGCAAGATTTGAAACTCTTACATTTGAAAACGTTGGCCTTAAGCACTAGCTTCTGGTTAAAGAGCAGATAAGGAGCAGACCTGTGCTGGCTTTCAGACCTAACCACTAAAACAAGACCCGAACGAAAGTCAAAAACCAGAAGTGGCCACACAAATTGGCACATCCTTCTCCTTGAGAGAAGGCTGCGAGTGGGAAAGGACTGTGATTGATGCAAATATCGATCAGAGAAAGGTAGAAGCCATCTGCGGTGGAGTTATTTCCAGCAGACCCTGCAAAACGGATCTCCTTTGCTCTTTCTCACTCCTTTCGGAAATGCAAGTGCGAGCAGCTCAGTGACGACCTTCTTTTACATTCGGACAAGGATGACATTGAGTGGTGTATCTTTAACAGCTCTTGCTTTTCTAGTTGAGCTTAATGTTTAACAAGATCAGCCTGCAGTTGCTCATTCATGTGAAGTGCTCCAGCTAATTAATACAACACCAGGAGAGGTAGCAGAGAGTGAGCAAGTGCATTCCAGAGGCATTTCTCAGCCTTCAGAGAGGGGAAAAAAAAATCAACACAAAAACAAGTAAATATGGGCAAAAGGTTCTTCAGAAAGAGAGGAAAAAAGAGTCAAGTCCTCTGAAAGTTTGTGCAGAAAAGCTCAGCTGACTTTCTATGAGGACACTGTCTCTCACCATGCAAACGTTCTCCTGACAGAGGATGAGTATGTAGCCCATGAAGAGAACCTGACAAAAGATGAGTAGCCCATGATGAGAAGCGACCAAGAGATGGCTCGAGTGCCATGAACACACAGCATTACAGAGAGCCACACGCATATCCCGACTGCCAAGGAAGGAACAATCTCTTCCCCCATACCAGCAAAGTCCTCTTGATAGTTCACCTTCTACTAGTGTTGCCATGGTGGGGTCACTGAGGGCCTGGTCAGCGCCTGGCTCCATGACGCTTGGAGTAGTTGGTGGTACCTGCTTAACGCATGGAGAAACAGGGGAAAGAGGGCTCTGCAACTTAGTGAAGGCCATCCAGGAGGCCAGGAAATGATCTACTGAACACAGAAGCCTCTTTGGACAGCAATATTTAAGATGCATGGGATGATAATCTGATTATGAAGGGACTCGGTGACCTTTCCAGCCAAATTTCAGGTTGGCACAAACTCATTTTCCTGCTATCTAACTGCATTACCTCAAGCTTTTCTCCCAAGACAGCGCAATGCTTACTAGATGTGCATCAACTTGATGGGATTTTTTTTTTTGAAATAATATTGTTCCCAATTCGCACAAACGTAACGTTTCCTGTGAATTTTCTTTTTTTTTTTTTTTGTTTCTTGTGTCCCATCGTCTGGGTTGAGTGATAATTTCTGAACCGTGTGCTGAAGATAAAACCTTTAAAACATGACTCCAAACTTCCTTACAGCTTCAGAAATCAGAAGACAAACTGAAAGACCTATTGTCAATTCAGAATTTCAGTCCAATTTTAAAAACGGAGCAGTAGTTTTGTGGCTAGTGTTTGAAACAGTTTGAAAGCTTGTAGCCCTCCTTACTGTATATCATATCTTAGATCATAATGTTTATTTTTTACTGTTACTTTAGATTGTAAAAGTGAAAATCACACTTATCTTTTTTATGGGAAAAAATACTCATATAGGATATAAAAAAAACATTTGCATTGTAATATGAAAGAGCAGGTGGGATTATCAAAACTAATAAGTTCATTTTAAAAAAAAATTGCCTTGGGAACTGAATAAGGAAACAGAGGAACAGGCCAATGTCTCTATTGTATTTACTAAAAGGACCCAGCTGCTACAGGGAAAGCATGTTGCAGTTGGAACATGGAAGTAATAGTTATTTGGTGGTGAATCACATCCCCTTGATTAAAGTTTGTACCTATATGTGAGCCACTACCAGCAGACTTATCACTGGAGTTGCTAATAGTGCTAACATCAAAATATTTGAAGAGCATGGGCCAAAAATACAGGATTAGCTCAAAAGTCCTGCAATTTAGATACTATTTATGTGACTTGTGACTTTTTGAGGGTTAGAAATTCAGCCTCATGGATGCAGCTACAGAGACTTAAAGAGAAAAGGAAAGAAAATGGGAAAACAAAACACTGCACACCTCCCATCATAATGTTCTTCGTAAAGATGACAGCAACTGCCTGTGCATGTCCCAAACCAAAGCTCAACCCACGCAAACCAGTCGTCCTGCCATTCCTGTATCTAGCTGAGTGCTAAGTGCACAACAGGGGCAGGAGGGAGAGATTCGGATGGAAATGCTCCATCAGACCAAAATGAATCGGCCAAGCGAGGAACCTTGGCCCGCTGAGAACGAAAGCTGTTCATTGTTGTACATGAGTCTGCAGAGACTAAATGCTGAAGATGGGGTGAAGAAAAGAAGTGATGGAGGAAGAAAAGTGTGTTATATAATCAGGAACAGCTCAGAATGATGTTTTACAAGTAAAATGGTCTCTTCAATACAAAATATGATCTTAACTTCAACTATGCTGTGAGCATCCTTTCCATAGAAGCAAATACGATACCAGGGGGAATAAAATTTTAAATGGAAACACTTTTTAGATGATCCAAGAGCAACTATGTTACTTAAGAGAAAGATGTAAATGGAATTACCTTTGGCCTCACATCTCATAGACCCAAGCACATATGTACATATGTAAGCATACACACAGATTCCAGCTTCAAACATTACTAAGCAGAAAATGTGGGGAACAACTTTGCAAATCATTAAAATAAATATGTTTTTATTGATACACTGAAAATCCTCCTCCTCTGAAATGAATTCAGTCCAAGGCAGCCAGGGAGCTGCAACCTTGCAAGCTGCCACAGCCCAAATGACCAAACTGGGGATTCATCACAGGAAACCTAAACTATACATGAGATCACCAGCTCCAGCTAAACACTTTCTTTGAAATATATCTGTGAGGGAATAACACAGGATGGCAAATAAGTCAAGCCTAAATACTCTGACATATCCTGCAATACCCTTTGCACTCTCTTTGCAACTCCTGGAAAAGCCAGGAAGCTGAGTAGCAGCTCCGCTTCTGCTCCCTTTTCACCTCCCCTCAAGAAGAAAGGCTTTTAACCTCATTATTTATATCATTGTTATTATTAATTAATAATAATTAATGTTAATATAAATAATGGGTTACACCTCTCCCAGGCCTGCACTGATGGCAATGCCACCTTGGGCCAATCATTGCCCATCTGCCTTAATTTCATCACCCATCAGTCATGTTAACATGGCAATGCAGGAAAATAACGCAGATAAGGACTGTGCAAGTCAATCCTCACCAGTGACACTGTCCCTCCCGTTGAGATGGAGATGGTCCATCTTAATGTTCTAGTCTCTGGAGCATTTTAATGACCTGCTCCATCTTAATGGAGCAGTCTCTAAAAGACACAACCCTGGAGAAATTGCACAGATGAGGCGGAACATGGCCTTTCCCTTCCTTAAAATCTTAATAAAAGGAAAATAGTAAGCTTTGTAATTCACATATTTATAGCAAAAGGCTTATCATCTCAACCTTGAGGAGAAAAGAGTAGATTCACAAGAATTATTCAGTGAATTTGCCTCAAAAGGATTCCCTTCCCATTCCTTTTTTTTTTTTTTGGGGGGGGGGGGAGATTATTTTTCTAATAGGATTAAAATTACCCTCTTGGTATCTGTGCAAATGGGTGAATTCACCTTGCTACAAACTGTTTCAGCTGAACAAAGGAAAGAGCTGCTCGCTCCTGGAGTTTGTTTGTTTGTTTGTTTTAATCATTAAAAAAAGTTTCCTGATGGATTAATCTTTGCAAAAATAAAATATTTGTTTTGACATCCCTGATGATAGGAATATTCATGATAAAGGATGTCCCAGATCCAAAGATCCAACTAGTTAAACCTCAAGTAAAAGGTTTTGGAAGAACTTAATGGGCCACATAGCTCTTGATTTGCTATTCGAAAAAAAACCCACCCTCAACACTCAGCACTGAAAGAAAACTCCTTGGATGGACGGCCTGGAAACCCCTCGCCAACCCGCTTTTTATCCAATCTGCCAGAATCCATGGCCTTTCTTTTGATTCCCATTTTATTGTGGTGGGTGTTGTTTTCCTGTGACCCGTCGCTACCAGAAGTGGCTCCATTTCAGTGCCAAGCGAAATGTAGAAGAATCCTTCAAGATAAAAGGTAAGCTAAGAAAAGCAAGTTATTCCATCAAGTTAAAGTGCGGGTCTTCCAGGGGAAGAAGAGCATCCGCATTCATGCGGGTTGCTGTTTGGCTGCACCAGGAGAAATGTCCCTATTCTTCTCTGGGCTCTGCCTACCAGGCTGCAAGTGAACTTGGGCTCAAGAGGAGCGTCTAAGTTAGTTACACTCCAAACACATTACTGCTCCTCATGCGCTGCTCTACACCCTCAGAATAAAACGGACAGTGCTTTGAAGTCTGCAAACCGATTCCTAGGTAACTGCCTAGAGTTTCTCCCCTCCTCATCCTCCAAACAGCTTTTCATTTGATGTTCTGGCACCAAGCTAATCTGAGAAAGGATCAGAAACTCGAAGCTATTGACAGTAGCGACAGGACTGTCTCAGCGTGACAGCTGATTGAGCCCATCTCGCATTTCACTGACAAACTCAATTGCTCCAGTAAATCAAGTGAAAGTCAATACAGGCAGCTCCTGCGTGGGCCTTGTGTTTGTGTCCCCCCTCCCAAGCCCTCCTGGGGCCCCTTGCTGCTGTGACCAGCTGAGACCCCATATAACCACGTGCAGCTTGGAGGTGAGCAGCCACCGCAGCGCAGCTGGGCTCCCTCCAAGAACGTGGCAATGCAGCATTCATCCTGCTGGTGAGAAAGCATTCCTTCTCTTCCTTCACCCCACTTCTTCCTTGTTTTTTAATAGAGACATCTCCCGGGAAATCCAGTCTCTTCCCAAAGACCTCAAGGCTGGATTGCGTAGTGAGGTCCCACTACTGTTGGAGGTGCTGTATGGCACATTCTGCTGACTCCTGGCAATGCCCACGTGGTCTCTGAGGATGAAAGGAAGAAATACAGGGCTGGTTCCTCTTTCCCTTCTGGAAATCAGCAATAAAAGCAGGGTAGAAGTTGCAAAAACTCACAAAGGTGAAACCAATGCAAGAAGAGGCTCAAGCCGCTTGCAGATGGCAACCCCGTGGTGACAGGGAGCAACCAGGCAATTAAGGCAGCGACTTAACAGGCTTTTTTCTGTGCTTTATTTGCAAAGCAGGCATCTGCCCCCATGGTCTGGGGCTTACAGCGAGCGAACCACCGAGCAGACTCAGCAACAGGCTCAGAGAACCTGCAGTTGTGCTCAAAAGCATGTGGGGAGAAGGGCCACGCAGTGAGGACCATACACAGGCTACCATTTGCAAATGGGAATCAAATAGGTTGCCATTCCAATAACAAAGTGCGAGGCTGGCATGGTTTCTGTCTCTCGGATTTGAACATGGTTTATTTTTATAGAGGCGGCTTCCTCGTGCAAAGTGTTGGCAAACGCACTGCTGGCAGGGAGGCTGAAGGGGGAAGAGGGGCAGCCAGGGCTCCTTTTGGAGGACACAGAAACCTTTCCTGATGGCCGGGACGGAGCAAGGAGAGACGGGGATGGCACTCCAGGAGGGAAAAAGTGACATTTTGCAGATATGTCCCAACATGGTCAAGCTATTAGTCTTGTTGAGGAGAAGTAAAGGTACAGGAGCAGGAAGAGGTGGAAGGAAAATGGTGCTCAGCGGGTATCAGGTGCGGAGAAGACATGGGTTAAAGAGGGCAAGATGAGAGACAGAACAGAGCTAAAGAAATACAGGCTCTGTGCTGCATGTAGCTGTATCACTGCAGACACCCCATCTGTACCCAGAGCCCCATCCCCAAAGTCTTGGAGCACGTTGAGCATGGCCTCCACTTACCCTACCCGGCGCACAGCTCAGGTCACAAAAGCCACACTGCCCCGCTTGCCTCAAAAGACGTCAACCTAAACATGACGACGCCTCCACCCCGTGGTTACACTCCGGCATCAGCATCAACACAGGGCCGGGCTGCCAGTTCCGCTCCCACCGCTGCTCCCTGGCAGCTCAGCACTGAGGGACTGGAGCATCCCGCAGGCTTCTCTGGCCTCCCGGCGGACACATGTGCCTCCAACCAAATAACCTCATCTGGACCGGGATGGAGTGCTCTGAGGCAAAATAAATACAGCGCGTTGGAGCTGGCAAACCTTTTCAGAGGTTTGAGTTGGGTCCCTCTCAATTTTCACTCAGTGCTTTATACGTTTTGTCCACTGTAAAATGGGAGCATTTCATATTCCCAGCTCTGATACATATTTTATGAACCTTCAGAAAAGCTGCCTCCTCCGCAGTTAATATTTTGGTTCCAAAGTTAACTGGTTAAAATGCGTATTAATAGATTGGGCATGGAAGAAAAGAAAAGAAAAGAAAAGAAAAGAAAAGAAAAGAAAAGAAAAGAAAAGAAAAGAAAAGAAAAGAAAAGAAAAGAAAAGAAAAGGAAAAAAAAAGGCAGGTGAGAAATGCTGGGGGAAGAAAAATAGCAGCAGTGTTTAGAATGGCTCTGAAGCCAAGGCAGCGAACCTGGTCTTTTTAATGAGACCACCCAAGCGAGTGAGACCTTAAGCTCTTACTCACATGTGCTCAGTTCACTGCAGCGTAATTCAAAGTCCAGAGGGGAGTTAGAAAAAGTAATAGTGTGGTCATGGGGTTTAATAAGGGCTTAGCAGATGAGAGAAAGTATTGCGTTTCCACCAGAGAACTTGCCAGCAGAACATCATGCAGTCTCCAGCTGGGTTCAATAGGCACAAAAGCAGGAAGACGATGCTGCTAGAAGAAGTCACCATTGCCCTGGCTTGCCAGAAGTCAACTGTTGTTCATCAGCTTCTCCTGAACATATATACTACCACAGCATTTTTCTGGAGGTGTGTAACACACCTCCTCTTCTGACCACGCTCTTGACTTCCAAACCAAAAGAACCAACAAAGCCCCAAGTCTCTCAAGAAGCTTGCCTAGCAGAATTGCATTTGAGCTTGTAGTATTTTCTCAAAAAAAGCAACCTATGCAGGAAGTCTTCCTTGTTTCGGAGTCATGAGTTAATTCAACACCAATCCTTCACACGCAATGAAAAGTTCAGCTGAGTTGGCTGAATCAGGTCTAAGGTCCATTTCCAGGTCACTATTAACGATATTGCTGGTGAGGAAACCATATTTATGATGCTTTCAGTGGCAAGATAACACAAATCGATAAGTAACAAAGGAAAGAAACGTTTAGAAAGCCACCATGAGAAGTAGATGGAGATACAGGGGATCGGCTGAACATCCCAAAGATGAGGTCTTTCTTAGACTGCCCTTCCCATCACTTCATCCCCTCTAGCTGCAGCCCTCCCATCAGCAAAAGTCTTTTGTTACATTTAGCAATGGCATCTAGGAAGACAGCGCAATAGCAAGACAAGCACTGGCTGCATCCTACAGCACCAGTTCAATCTGGGAATACACCGTTTGTAATCTTGCCTCTAGGAAAGGGGATGATTGATGTGCAGCAGCAGAGGAGGGAGAAGGGAGACAGATGAGAGGGGAAGAAGACAGCAAAATCTGGTGCCCGACATGAAACATTTAAGTCCTAAACTTCTGTGGGAATATGATCCTACCCTGCAGTGCTGCAGTGTTGGGTTTTTTGTTTGTTTGATTTGTTTTTTTGCCACAGAATTAAAAAGAAGGACTTTTCCCAGTGTCACTGCAGGCCATAGAGGATAAATCCAAATGACAGGGCTTAAGTTATGAATATGGGGAATTAGAGATGAGAAGCAACTTATAATGACTCTCCCATTTGCTCTTTGGTGTATGAGCCCTAGCATTGATTTTGAAATGCCATCCTCATCCTAGCACCTCTTCAAAACGAATATGGAGAGTTTCTTCACCTGGCAGCCTCTTTAGGGAGACTTGATAAGGAGAGAAAGAGCACGTAAAAGCTTTTGCAGACTGCTACTCAGCA
>NW_010582650.1:14026-29615 GCF_000705375.1 Tinamus guttatus | reverse complement strand
TGAAAAGAGGCCAGCACCCTCCTCCTCACTGCCTCCCTTGAGGTACTTGTAGACACTGATTAGATCCCCTCTGAGCCTTCTCTTCTCCAGGCTGAACAGGCCCAGCTCCCTCAGTCTCTCCTCATAGGGCAGATGTTCCAGGCCCCTGATCATCCTTGTGGCCCTGCGCTGGACTCTCTCCAGCAGCTCCACATCCCTCTTGTACTGTGGAGCCCAGAACTGGACACAATACTCCAGATGCGGCCTCACCAGGGCTGAGTAGAGGGGCAGGATCATCGACCTGCTGGAGACACTCTTCTTAATGCACCCCAGGATCCCATTGGTCTTCTTGGCCACGAGGGAAATGGAGGCCTTGTCATTGCGGTGTTTCCTCGCATACACCAGGCAGTTCAGTGGGGATATAGAAAGGGGCTTCTGTTTGGAGGCTGCTGTCTGGAAGCAGATTAGAGGAACAGGCACTTCCCATGGCACACGCCGCATGTTACGTTAAATATGCATGTATAACGGTGTCTTTTATTCAGCGCTCTGAAACGCAGCCTTCTGGGGTGCTAAGGGTCACCAAGTTTGGGTCTGTTTATTTGTGTGTTATTTTACAGTTGCTGGTGCCCAAGGAGTTGGTCAGGACATGTGAAACACCTCACCAGGGCCATGACACCAAGGTCATCGCTTCCTATCACGACCCTCCATCCTCTATCTGTCCGTATGCTCCAGAGATTTCAGGGCAGAAGAGAACTTTGCAACAAGTCATGAGGAGTTACGCATAGTCAGTCTTAATTTAGGGAGCATCATTTTCACAGTCCTTTAATAATCAGGCTGGGGAGGGTAACAGTTTGTAGCTGCGCTCCTGCAAGCTCACAAATGCATCATTTCCAAACACTCGTGTGCCGCTCGCTTTGGGGGCGATGCTCCGGGCTGCAAACAGGTAGGAGTGATGGAGGAGCTCGCTTTGCCCTCTGCTGCTCCCACCCTTGTCACCAACTCCTCTTCCCAAAAGAAAAAGTGAGAAGGCTCAACTGTGAGCACATCAGAGGAAAGCATGTGCGGGTCACTACCCCACCACTTCAAACACTGCCACGGGGAAGCACTACAGCATCCTCCTCCTCACGTGCCACCACCGTACCAGGGGCTCCAGCAGCAGGCCAAAGTTTGCAGAAAAAAATAACAACAAAACAGGCTTAATCATCTTAGCTTCACAGGTGACAGGTGCTGATCCATCGCCAGTTTTAACAACCTGGTCCCACAGTCAAGAAACCCCCAAACTGCGTCAAAGCAGAAGTGGGGCGCAGGCTCGTCACAGCTCGTTTCACGCGAGCGGCACTGGGGACAAGCAAATCCCGCTGCACGGGGTGGCCCCCATGGTGGCCACATTGACATGTTTTCCAGAATGGTGCCCCTCGCCACAGACTCCGCTCAATGGGCCACCTCCACCAGCTGGCATGACTGAATGGATAGAGGGGCTTGGGCCAACTGTGCTCACCAAAAAATCTAGGGAATGTTCTCATCCTCAAGCACCTGGCACAAGACTTTTCTTGCACCTCCAGATTTCATGCAGCTCCAAGGACCTCTCCAAAACAAAGCTGCAAATCCTGCCAAGAATGTGATTATGTCAGCAGCCAATATGCCCCTCCGGCTTCTCACTGCCTCTCCTTTAAATTAGCAGATGCTGCTCCCCCTCCTGTTTGGCTATAGGAGGTATTTGACCTATCTCCATCCCTCCCGTCTTGCAATATCCTGCTAAAATCGCACACGGCCAGATGAAAATCTAGGGCGTCCAATGGCTGACTGACTCACCCTGTGTCTCAGAAGAAACCCATGGAAGTGCCAAGCTTCCAGCATAGACTTTCCAAGGTTTTTAATAGCATTTCATCTGCTGAAGCATCTTTCTGCTTCAGAGAGGAGCACTTCCCTTAAGGAGCTTCATGGAGCTGAGTTGTGCAGCACTGTAGCCCTTCCCCACAACAGCTCCTGATACCTATATAAGCACTGCAAACATACTTTTGTTTTTTCCCCTAGGTCTGCAGGCTTTCACCAGGGAGAAGATACATGCATGGTGCTCCAACAGAGAACCCCAAAAAATGGGGCTTGCTTAAATGGAGTTGAGAAAGACAGTGTATCCCATGTTGATGTGCTGCTACCCGCTTGAGATGCTCCATGGGTCTCAAGAAACCACTGTCCCAGTGCCTCCAGAATGGCTTGGGAGAGCAGAAGAGGTGAAAAGAGAGGGGGAGAAGCACCGGAAAACACATGCTGAATCTGAGGTGGAGACAAGCAGCAGTACAACAGACAGCTGGTGTTTGGGTGGTGGTAAATCACGCTGAAATGAGCCTCTTTCCTCAGCTCAATGATGCCAAAACAACAAAGGGAGGCACAGCTTGCAGATGGACAGCCCGCTAGGCAACCGCAGACACACATGACAGCTTCATTCAGGAGCCCCAAGTCAATACAAAAGCTTCGAAATCAATCCGACAGCCTGTGACCTCAAACAATGCGCCAAATCTTCTCAGAATTGGAGCCCCAAATGAGGGGGAACAGCATTCAAGGGAGATCAAGCCACCAGGCTGCCATTGAAAGGGACTCAAAAGGAGAATGTTCCCAGTTTATTAATGGTGAGATCTGGCCTGCTGCATCCCAGCCGCCTGAGGTTGCATTTATTAGAAGGCAGCACTTTGTACACATTATGCAGAGAGGCAGACGAGCCTCTGCGCATGCACGGGTGCACGGCCTGTGCCCCTCTGCTCTGTGCCCTTGTCACAAATTCCTCCTGTGTGAACCTCAAAGGCTGCCTTTTCCCACTCGAGCGGCAGCAGCGGCACAAACATGAGCCCTCGCGGCCTGAAAAAAAGCATTAAAAAAAACAACACGGATGTGGTCTTTCTAAGGAAAAAAATGCAGTGTTTTGCATCTACGCAATCCCCCTTCCTTCGCAGCTATGCTGAGGTCTGAGGAGTTATCCCCTCCGGGGTGGGGGGGGAAGGAAAGCACAATCCAGGGTAATTTCACCTGCAGCATCTGCTTTGCAGCACCACATGCAAATGGAACCCTTTCCTCCCACCCAAGCATGTGGCAATGGCCACAAAAAAGCCAAGCAAATCCTCTTTATCAGCTTCCCTTTGAAGGCAGGTGTAGGAGTAGACAGCACCCACAAAAAGCTGCTACATATCTGAAAGTCAGACCTTGCATGTTTTCTTCTCTTCCGCTACCCTGTGCAAGACAGTGTTAGCTATAGGAGGTCAGACTTGAAAAACACTTTTTTTTGTTTGTTTTTTGGGGGAGTAGATGAAGACAAAGGGCTGAAGTTTTCAAAGCAGTCTAGAGATTTTGATGCATGTTTCCCAGGCGTTTTAATTGATGATGTGTCAAAAATCCAAACAACTCTGCTTTTAAAGTGTCCCATTGATCTTAGAGAATATAGGGCTGTAGGAACCAGCAGTCGCTCAGATTTGGAAACACTGAGGTACACAGAGACAGAAATCAACAACAAGCGTTCCTTAAGACCTAGCAATTTCAACACGCTTTATTCTCAAAAATTGGGGATTTAGTATTAAGGCTTCCACAAAAAGCCGCCTTCTTTACCCACCCTTTACTTCACTGAGTCTACAACGCTACTATTGCTGCAACTGAGGTCAACTTACAGACCGTGGACATTCTCCTCTGATGAGGAGACAGCTCTGGTTCTACTGCATGAATCCAGATGGCAGAAGGAAACTGGGCAATGACAAATAGAGCAGATTTAAAAGACTTCCTAGCATGAGGCAGAACTGGAGACCAGCTGAACATGCAAGACCAGACAAGGCAATATTGGAACCGCAGGCAGGAAGGCTAAGGAGGTCCAGCAAACCAGTTGAAACTCAGTTTGCTGGAATTACATGGAGGAAGATCCAAGGTGAAGTCTGTTGGTAGAAAAATAACATCAAGATCTTTCATTCTAAACCACATTTTTCTTCTTGCTGCAATAACTAAATTTGTTTTACATACCCAGCAATTCCAAATGTAATTTTTTGAAATTCAGAGAACCGAGATCTTATTTGGATTACTTTTTTGTTTTCCTCCACTTGCTTGCATGCTTTGAACTCTGCCACGTGAATAATTTAACAACCTATCTTAAATATTTCACCAATAAATCACAGGCTTGTGTTTCTATTTCATGTTGTAACTAATCAGCGAAGGAATGTCTGAGTCGGAAGTTAAAATTCTGCTCCACCAAGTCGGTTGATGCATAATCATTTCTCCCCAGACTCTCTGGTGAATAAAAACTTCTCTGCAGAATTAATGCTGTATAATAAGTTCTTTGTGCAGGCATGAAGCACAATTGCAACCGAGGATCTTATACAGTCTGCCAACAGGTCTTGAGATTTCCAGGGCTAATTGGTTTGTAGCGTTTTCCCAGCCTGCCAAGTGTGAGCACGGAGCTCACAGCTGAATCGCATCTACGGGCGCATAGAGCCCAAGCTCCACAATGCCAATCGAGATGCTGACAATATTTAGAGCCCTCTGAATGGCCCTACATGGGGGGCAAGGGACCAGGTTTACGCAACCCGTTGCATTCAGATTCACGCGGGGTGCTCATTCCCATCAAAGAGTAGAAAAAAAAACATGGAGGTTTTGTGCCAAAACAGGTGATTTTTTTCAAGCACCTCATGGGTGAAGGAAAATGGTTTCGAGGAGTCTGAAATCTCACCGAAAACCAACAGGACTACAGTTTCTAAAGTTCCTAAATTGCTTTGGCATTTTTGAAGACTGTACTTCAACATTATTTTGATGAAAAATATATTTGTGAAAAATATGAGAAACAGATTGTAACCCTCCATTTTCCAAAGTCCCAGTTCATCAAAATGAAACCAGTTAGCATCACTTATAAATATATACGCACATGTATATATATAATTTAGTGCAATTAACTCTTTGTCCCTAAATCACTGAGGCACGTTCAAGGCAAGACCTATTTTCATCTCACTCAGCAAAATCCAAAATGCATGAACAAAATGAACAGCTAGCAAGAACTTCACAGCTAAGTTTGAAACTGAAAAGCAAAAATAAGAGAGAAAAAATGCATGGGAAATAGAGAAGGGAAGGAGAAAGAGAGCAGTTTTAAGATGCATTATTCCAAATTTGCCTTTTATTTGGTTGTGTGTCTACTTTTTACTTAGTTTTGCAGCAAAACCCCAAAATGCAATCTCTTCTCCTTCAAAGAAATGATCTCGCACATGCAAGCATATATGCAAAAATCACATATACCCAAATGCAGATGCACACACGTGTATGCGAGCTTGCACAAACACATGCACAGCTAGAAAGTTTGAGCTCAGTTCCCCTGCACAGCTGGGCTCAGGACCCCACCTCCATAAGGACAGCAAGTCTGGCCTGAGCATGGCTGGGGGAGGGCTGGTGAGATGGAAATCGGAGACACGTCCTCCGAGGAGGAGGAGGAACATCTCCATCTTTCCTCCCTTCTGCACCTGACAAGACTTCCTACACAAACTGACACGGAAACAGCTAATTTAGTGCTTTGTGTCAGGAATGCGGCCAGGGTTTCAGTCCCCTCCATACTCCCTTGTCCGCGTCATCCTCACGGCAACAGTTCGACTTTACAGAAGGGCTTTGCACTGACGGGGCTTCCAGTGACCGGCCAGGGCAAATTGAATCTGGTTTCCCCCAGGAAAGGTCACCCCTTCCCTCCGTCCCTCAAGCACACGCATCTCCTCCTCTTATGCTTTTGTAACTTCTCTCTCTGCAAGCTACTACCCAACAGGAGCCAAAATTAAACAGGCTGCCCAGAGGCCAGATGACAATGAGAGGAACAGACAAAAAGTGAGCCATGGCACATTTGCTCAGCTAAAGGCAGCAAATAAATAAATAAATAAATAAAGTGTGGGGGGGGGGGGGGGGGGGGAAAAGGAGAAGAAGGATAAAGCCAGACACAATGAGGAGGGAGGTGATGATGCTGTCTCTCACATCTGCTCCTCAGCTGGGCTCCCAGATAGATCAGTAATGGAGAACAGCAGAACCAGTGACAATTAACCCATAGTCCTGTTTATTTAAACTGTTCAGATAGATCAGCTCATGTGCTGCTCCCCAGGCATGGAGGGGCAGTGCTCCAGCATAGAGCTCCCTGCTGTGGAGAAGAGATCTTCATCTGCTGCAAAGGGCCACAGAAAACCCACCAGACATAGCAGAGTGCAACGTCAGCTGCTTCACTCTCAACATCACCTTATTTCTTCTACAGCATTGCAAGTAGACTAACCAAGAGAGAAGCGTGGGGGTGCATGAGGTCTGCAGTTCTGCCTTGTTTTTTCATCCACACAAGCTACTCAAGCTTGTCAGGCATCTCCTGACCCTGCCAAAGGAGAAGGCAGAAGGGGAAAATACAAACTCCGAAGTTACACAGTCCACCATTACTGAAGATTTGTGGCAGGGGACAAAAGTTGGAGAACAGAGCTGTGGGGATAATAGAATTTTTATTTGTCTTTCAAGTCAAGACAAAAAATCCTCCGGGTTTTAAAAATAGATTAACTTGAAAAGTAATTTGTAGAAAAGAACTACAAAGTCGTTTATTCAGCAGAATGAAAAGAGGGTGAGAAAACTGCATTTGGAGAGGGATTAAACGTGTCATTTAAGCTAAAATCAACCTCTTTTACTGCCTTTTCAGCTTAAGGAGAAAAGAGAGAAAAAAAAAAAAGCAATGAAACAGTGTATATGCATGGAAAGGTCGGTACATATGGTGATGTGGAATTTAACTATATTTCAGTCCATTTACACAGTTGCGTATGTATACATCTACAAGAAATGGGAGAGGAATTCATCTTGTCTTTGCCTGTAAAAGGTGGTATAAATTGAGATGTGGTTTTGTGCACCCTCACTGAGATACATATCAAAAGACCTTCACCAGCTCATCTCAAGGCAGACGCTGTTGAGTCACAACTCAGTAACTACTATTAGCACTCCATGAGATTATGGTGAGGAAACCCCTCCAGGGAGAGACAGCCAGGATGAAGAGCAGACCCTACTCTTCCAGAGGCAGCATGCATTTGGAGAAATCCCAGATGGGATTTCCTCCTTGGAGGAGGGTGGTAGAAGGTAGGTATTGGTGCATCTACCATTAAGAGCCTTGCTTTAGCTGTGAGTCTCTACCCAAGTCGCCAATTCCTCAACAAACACAGAGGAAAAGGCAAAGAGATATCATATGCAACATGCAGAAGCATGGTAACAGATACCCAAAAACAAAGTTTGAGTTGATTCTTCAAGTATTTGGGATTATGGTTCCAACTGATATAGAACAGCTCTTTCCTCATCCAAGGAACCCACTTGGAATCTTTGGAAAGGAAGGAAATCTTGCAGAATACTTCATCAGTAACAACAGCAGAAATAGAAAACAGATTTTCCTAAAACTGAAACACAGCATCATTGCTAACTTTAAAATTGCTGCAGTCAGTCGCCAGCAGGGATTCCAGCTTTGGGAATCAGCAACAACAAGAGCAACAGCTAAAGAAAAGTCTTTTTGCAGCCTGCAGTCGTGCAAGAAGATGGATTCCACCATGGCTTTCTGCTAGCATTATAAACCAATCCAAGCTCTTTGCTCTTGTGGTTTACAATCTCACCACTAAGCACCTCCATGGAATGATTCCCTCATATCTTGCTGAGGCCCATCCATTATCCTCTACCTAATTGCTTCCACAGCGCTGCTGCAACAGAGCTTTCCTCCTACAACTGAACATTCATATTCCCAAGAGTTGTTACCTGCTGGGTCAAGTTCCTCAATCTTTACATTTTATGCTACTACAATGGGAAGACATTCCAGTGAGCAGAAAATCATACAAACCCAACAATCAATCCAATTCCTTCATGAGGGTTTTCTTTCAAACAAAGGGAACTTGCCAAAACTCATATTACACCACTCTACGGAAACAGGGTAGAAGGAAAGGGGAACAGTGTCAAGCACTACCTATCCACTGCAGCATTAAATCAAAAAGAGGAGAGGGATTTGAGAGTCCTGGTTGACAACAAGTTAACCATGAGGCAGCAATGTGCCCTCGTGGCCAAGAAGGCCAATGGGATCCTGGCCTGCATCAGGAGGAATGTTGCCAGCAGGTCAAGGGAGGGGATCCTGCCCCTCTCCTCAGCTCTGGTGAGGCCTCACCTGGAGTATTGGGTGCAGTTCTGGGCTCCCCAGGAGAAGAGGGACGGGGAGCTTCTAGAGAGGGGTCCAACAGAGAGCCACAAAGATGATTAAGGGACTGGAGCATCTATCTTATGAGAAAAGACTAAGCAAGCTGGGCCTGTAGTCTGGAGAAAAGAAGACTGAGAGGGGATCTTATGAATATGTACAAATACCTGAGGGGTGATTGTAGGGAGGATGAGGCCAGGCTCTTCTCCGTGGTGGCCAGTGACAGGACAAGGGGTAACAGGTATAAGTTGAAACACAGAAAGCTCCACCTCCATGTGAGGAAGAACTTCTTTCCTATGAGGGTGACAGAGCCCTGGAACAGGCTGCCCAGAGAGGCTGTGGAGTCTCCTTCTCTGGAGATCTTCCAAACCCACCTGGATGCCACCATGTGCCACGTGCTCTAGGTGTCCCTGGTGGAGCAGGGTAGTTGGACTAGATGATCTCTAGAGGTCACTTCCAACCTCAACCATTCTGGAATTCTGTGAAAATTCCCCAGTCAGTTTGTTAACAATAAACTGAAATAAATTCAATGAGAAGGGAAGACTCAGTGCAGACTGGAAAAATGAAAGGTTTCTGGATTTTGTTTGTAGGTATAGGAATTAGGAGTGACCAACACTGAGCTAAGGATGTCCAGCCTCACTCCTGAGCACTTTAAGGCTTCTTAGCTCTTAGTTTCCCAGAAACTAATAGACTCAGTGTGCAAAGAGAAATAAGGATGCTCCCCACTTTATAGCTGACACCGAAAGCCCAAAGAGACCATGCATCTTGCCCACTCACAGATTAGGTCTGCAGTAAACCAAAGAACAGAAGGTCTATCTTTCACATCCAGAGTTTTAATACTCAAGCCACTCCAGAAATACATCATTTCACATTCCTATTTTCTAAACTGAGATGCAAAATACTCTGAATCAGCATACAGGACTAAGCAAAAAATGTCATCAAATGACCACATTGAGAAGTCTGACATTGAGAAGTTTGGGAGACCTTGACTTGCTTTTGCTTTTTGTATTTGGAAATTCACTTTAACTCTTCGTGACTCTTTCCTTTTTTTTTCCTCCATCTCAGAGGCAATGCATCTTTTTATTAAGGCCCATTCTTTCTCCTGGGGCCTGAAAAAAGTTCTTCAAATCATAGTTTCAGGATCATACATAATCCATTAAACACCAGGTGCTCAACCACAACTTCTTTATTTATGCCAACAGAACCCAGGCTTATCAATAGCTAAGCCATCCAAATATTGAACAAACAAATAGGCCAATCTAGCACAGAGATGTGGATCACAACCTCAGGCAGGAACTCTTGCAGTAGCTATAATACCACTGGCAGTGAAACTCCACTGATTGCTTCCTCCCATCAAGAGGAGAGGACTTTGTTATCTTCAGCCTTTAAAGAGCTTCCTCAGTGCTGCATCACACCCAATCATGTTGGCAAGAAGAGGAGCATGTTTGTACTGCTGAGGGGTGGCATGACAGACTGGTTAAGGGAGTCCCACCACAGCATTGAGGATGTCAGAGCATTTTTTGTGAATATCTGAAGACTGAAAAAATGCCTTGAGTGTTTAATTTTTTGTACAAAAGAATTACTCTTTTGGGGAGTGGGACCTGTCTTTCATTTAAAGTCTGAGGGAGATCCTGCCCACCAAACAAACTTCAGTCTATCTTCAGTCTCCACCATGTCACTTCATCATCTCCTCCGCATTCCAGGTGTTAGCTTGCACCTATACTTTGCAAACAGCAACGTCCTGAAGGCAGGATTAAGCTTCTCTCTATTTCCTACAACACTCTGAATAAGGTGCCCTCTACAAAATGAGGATGCTCTGACCCACTATTTTGGCCGCAAAGCGCTACAGCAACGGGACCAGTGACCAATTAGAAGTATCACAACGATAGCCTTTACTGTAAAATACTATCATACCTTCCAGCCTCATGTGCCAGAAATTACACTGCTTTTAACTGTTATCGCCTCCTCCTCTCACCCATTCCTTTGGAAAGATAAAAATCATGGTCCAGGCTGCTGAGTCAGACTACAAACACCCAAGCAAGACATTTCCTCGGATTTGTTTTTGGCCACCTCTTTACTGAAACCACGTGTCACAGGGCCGCCAGAATGCTCTTTTAACCTCTTCTTGAGAAATGAGCTGCTGAGAACCAGCCCACCAGAAACGGCATGCAGTGAAACAACAACAACAAAATTAATTTGTATATCAGACAAATTTCTAAGTTTTGCATCAGAAAGCACGTCTTCTCAACCCAAAACCCTGAGGCACTATGCGAAACGCCCTGGAGACCTGCAGAAACAAAGCCCAAACCCAGAAGTCATGAAATTCCACCATTTTTGGACCTAGCATATGAACAACTTTGAGCAACTCAAGTTATGGCTCTTGGCCTCAGTTTCCACTGAAAAGTGAATTTCCAAAGGATCTTGCCTCTCCCCACAGAAAGCCCTAATAAAAAGCTAGCAGTTGCAGATAGTATTTTAGAAACTAAGACCTTTGAGATGGCCAGGCTCAGCACTCCCCAGGGAAGCTCTCCTCGTTAAGCAAAGAAGTATGATCTTCCACTCCAGCATTAGTTAAACCATTACAGCTGAAGGCACCCCAGTTAACTCAGAGTTTCTACTACTTTCAGGTTTCTTCAGGTCTCCTTTTTAGTTTCAGATTGTGTTTCCTGCTTCCCTCCTCTTTCATTTTTGGGGCTTCAGACTCAAACGGAAACTGAAAGCGTCACTGAATCTTCCACATTTATCTAGTTTTGACTAGAAACCAAAGCAGACCAAACAAAATGAAACAGCAGAGATACCACTTTGGGGCTCAAAATGCAGTATAGTCTTGGGAGGCTACCTCCTTTCCCCTATATGTTGGACCTTGTTAACATATCCCCGACTCGCAGCAAGGGAAATCAAACCAGATTAAGTTTAAATGCCTGGATATTCTCATTTTAAGAATAATTTGTGTTTCGAATTCCTTGGCAATAGTAGATATGCATGGGTTTGGAAGCCCAAGGCCCACTGGAGTTTAATCCTCATACCTTCATGCAAATAGGAGGCAGCACGTTTGGCCTTGCTCCAAAATTACACTTGATTAAACAAAACAGAGCCCATACCCTTGCTGAACAAGGAAGCTGCAAACTTCAGGGAGCAGATCAAGAGGAGCAGCAGTTCATTGCTGGGAACCAGGGGCTCTGTTGCAGGAGATGGCTTCAGATCGGTCTCTGATCTGCTGGCCTCTTGGCATACTCTACCCAAATAAACAACGAAGTTTTTTTTTGAAACTGATTTTGATTGACATCCTCTCTCTCTGTTTTTGCTGGCAGGGTTGCAAATGAAGGATCAGCTCTTTAGCGAGTGCAACCAGAGCTATTAAGGCCAGCCCATGAAAAGCGCAGAGAAGTGGTGCTCCCATAATCTCCCCTAACTTTACCATTTCAGGAACCTGATCTCTCCTCCTTTCAGTGTGGTTCACACTCAAAAAACAGAGCTTTGCCAAAACAAAACTCAACCCCGGGAGGAATATACGGGATGTCTTACATCGCAGGACACCACTTTCAACACTTTGTTTCGGGGCTGAAAAAGGAGGCAAGACAATCACCTGCTTGACTGAGCTCTTTGGACGGGGCAAACAAGCGCCGCTTTGTTCTCACTTGTGCAAGCCTAGCGGCCACAGAGCAGAGTACGGGAAGGTCACTACAGACATGTGATTTCATGGCAGGAGGACGGTCTGGTGGCTGAATGGGCTGGGGCTTCACTTTCGCTCTTGCTGATACAGAGCATAGCACAGCAGGAGGCATTTGAATGCCTCCATGCCTCAGTTTCCGCACTGTACACTGGTAATCTCTCTGTCTGTTCCTACCAGAGCTAAAGCACTTCAGAAACAAGGTCCAAGCTTGCAGTACCAGCAGTGTAACCAGAAAAGAGCAGGCTCTTCCCTTGTTCCTGCAGCAGGAGTATCCCCCATGACCTTTCCAGCATCCAGCTCCAAGGCCCAACTAGTAGGAGCCAATCCTGGCACATCTCAGCATGCTATATCTAAAGATGGTGCATAAAATAAGCAAAGAGGGAGAGCTTGCCTTAATATCAGCCACATTTTTTAGACCTGTCAATGAACACTGATGGTTTTATCAAGCCTGTACTGACTGTAAAAATGCTCCTGACCTTCTCTTGGGCATCTTCAAGGAGCAAAAGCAACATAATTTGCTGGTCATAAATAGGATATAACCCTGCCAAAACCCCACTACATTGCAGCTTGCATTGGCAGCTATAGCATTCTCCAAAAAACACATTTTATAACCCCATTGCAGAGTTTTATGGCTTGAGTATATAGAAGCAAATGTAAACTCTGATGACCCTTGGGCTGCTTTTCAGCTCAAGGAACTGATTCTTTGCACATCTTTCTTTCACCTCTCTTAGGCTCCTTAACCAACCACAGATTTCCAAGAGAGAAATTATGTTAATTGAAACCTTCTCAGGACATTATCAGCTTTAGCAGGAGCATTTGGAGAAGGGGGAGGGCAAAGGAGGATAAGGAACAATTAAATTGCCTCTTGCTGGAGGACTCAGTGTATGAAAGGCCAAAGGCCACTTTTGCTCACACCAGGCCCCCACCTGGCTAGAACCTCCTCCTCCCAAGGGCCACTGAAACCTCCCATGTCAGAGGGCAAGTGACCAGGAACCAGGGCGACTCATCTGCAAGGCGTCAGACAGACAAAATTTTGCCTGTCTGGCTTCATCTCTGTTGACTGCTGCACATGTGCACCTTCCAGTCTCTTTTTCCCTGCCTGAAATCATTTCAGACTTCAGGCACGTGGTTACTAAAGTATGCCTTGCTGTTCTGAATTTAAATGCTGCTAAATATGGTCTAATTGACAAGTGGATATACCAAGGATTGGACAGCTGCCACATTTTATTGTCATGCAAGTAGGTCTCATTCTTATTATGCCCTGCAACAGGCTCATCTACATCCCAATGGACTGGATGCCCAGAGCAGGTCTTTGATGAAGACCATTTCCCAAGTGGTACCAACTATGTGAGAGGCAGAGCAAGTCTCCTTTGAAAGACATCAAGAACAAGTCAAATTCTGCTCTTGCAGATGTGAGGGGGGAGGGGGGGGAACCAAATGGCTGAGCAATCTGTAAATACTAGTTTCCAGGGATTTCTACCAGCACAAGCAGAAAGTTTTGGGGAGCAGATTTAGCCTGGGTGCTTTTCTGACCAGAGCGCTCCACTAATTCCCCACTCCCAGTAGGAAGCGGCCCTCCCAAAGACTCCTCTCACAGGAGAAACTAGTACAGCTCAAAATACTTCCTCAATTAGGGCAGAAAACAGGAATTTGCCACTTGCCTGCCTCCATTTTGCTGCCTGTCAGCCTTGGACAGATCTTTCCATCGTGGCCCTTAAAACGCTGCAGACCCCACACGTTTAAACCTGTGACCTTCCTTGCTCTAATCCATGGGCCCTTTCCCTTCCTGGTTCTCCAACCATGGCCCCCAGCAGAAGGTCCTTGGCAAGGGAAGGAAGGACGAACGGGGGATGGAAAAACGCTACAATAGACACCAAGACTGCAATATTTGGAGGCGGAAGAGGTATATATTTGTCATCTTAGGAGACACTGATTGCGCTCCCATGTTTGGGAGAAAGTGGCAGAAAAATAAGATTTGGAGGGGAGGAAAGGAGGAGAAGGGCTTCCTTTCCCTCAGGCCTCCTCCAGGGGGCTGCAGCACCTTGAGGTACCTAAGCATCTCCAGAGCCTTTGCTCTCCTCCTCCCCAGCCCACTGTCTTGCACAGCACTGAGTTGAGCAGCTCATGTGGTTAAAAAAAAAAAAAAAACAAAAAACAAAAAAACAACAAAAAAAAAACAACACCCAGGCCATCAACCACCAAAACTTGAACAGCAACAGCACCATAAGGCCCTGAAATATGGGTCCTGTGTCATCCACACCACCATGTCAGTCCCCCAGGGCCTGAGCCATCCTCCCGCTGCATGAGAAACTGACAGCCCTCCTGTCACATGGGCACTTTAAGAGCTGGTATCGGCATTTTGCCCCTCACCAGTACAGACAGTTTGCTGTCCCGGTTTGCTATCCGTTATTTGCCCTTAGCACATAATTAATCACCTGTCTCCCAGTTCTTTAGGGACAAGCCCTTCCCCTCCACTCCAACCAGCCGCCACGCACGTTATTTCGGTTAAATCATGTTTAAGTAACTACATAAACAGTAGGCCGGGTTTGCCTTTTGTGCAGGCAGAGGCTGCTGCTTCGCTCGCTCCTTGACATGCCAGGGAAAGCTCCCATCTCATAGCCAGGAGCTCTCAGAGGGGAAACTTCTCGAGCGAGGAAGAACACAGGGCAAAGACAGTCCTATCCGTCCTCGAGGCAGAAGGTTTGTGCAGCAGGTAGAGAGCAACAGGTGCCTAAGCTGAACATGGAAGAAATGTGGACCTAAAAAAGTCAATGTTGCAGAGCAAAATCCTGGAAATTCTGCAAAGAGGAGGCTAATTGTCTAGCAAGGCATAGCAGCAAGAAGAAGGCAAGTTTTCAGAGTTTCTGAACTGGGTTTCCCTTGGTGCACTGGTTAAAAAAAAAAAAAAAATTGAGGATGTAGGTACACAGGTTCAAGTAACCTTAAAAAACAACATGAATCATCACCTTGAACTCAGACAAAACCTGAACCAAACTTTCTTCAAGGATCAGGATAGTTCAGCTTAAGGCTGCTAAGTTGACTCACTCATAGTTCTGGGGCCAAAGCCTGACGTTCTCATAGTTGAAACATGGCAATGTGCTTGTGGAAGAAGTGTTTGTGGAAGAATTGTTTGAAAGTGGGAACTGAGAGGAAAACTAGGGCCTAACACAGCTCTGGCATTACAGAGGCCTGCTTGGGGTGATACACAGTTGCCACTTCCAGGATGGTTGGTATGCACAGACTCTGCTCCACCACGGTTCCCTGGGCAACGCAATCTGCCCTCCTCGCAGCTGCAAAAGGGAGTAACGGAGGATGGAGCGGGGTGAAGGCACCGCGGCCAAACTCTGTTGCACTCCCTGTGCTGGGCTGCTGATAAGCCGCACAGTGGCTGTCTAATGGGAGATATACGATAACAAGTCCGGTGCTGAGCCAGCAAAGGTGACAAATGATGAACTTTGCTTGAACTTTGCTCATTATAATGTGAAAACCATACCTCCATCTCAGAAGTTACCCGCCTCCGAGGTACGACCACCCCTCACTGAGCATGCGCTTTAGATTTTCGGTTGACTGTACCTTTAAATGAAAGCGAGAAACTTTTCCACCAATCAACAACAAGGTTAAGTATGACTTTAGTCACTCAAGCTCCACCTGAATGTAAAGAAAGTATAAAAGGTGAACTAAGGATGAAAAGTCTGGAGGGAAGAATTCATCGTAACTCCTGGGTCAGTCGAGAGGCTGAGCCCCCTTCCCTCCCC
>NW_010582650.1:2963-13690 GCF_000705375.1 Tinamus guttatus | reverse complement strand
GACCTACAGTCCACAGACTGTTTGTGAATCCGATACTTTTTTTTTGATATCTCCTTCCCCCCCCCAGTCCTCACTACCACTACGGCTTTCAAACTGCAACATTTTCAACACAGTGCTCTATCAGCAGACATACAGATTTGAAGATTTAAATATCTGCTCCCAGCTAGGAGCAACCACTGACAGCACAAGCATGAGAAAGCTTGTTTCTTTAAGATTTCCCACTTACTTTAAGAGATTTAATCATCGGGATGAGCTTGGGGTGAATCACCTGAACTTTTGGCTACTGATTCTGGCCAAGACCTCCTATCCACCTTGTGCATGCACATCACCACCGATGGACCTTAGCTAGCCAAGTACTTTAATTGATTGGACTGGACTCAGTTTTACTCTGTTGCCTGTACAAAGGTACTGAAGACTTCCCCATGCATTACCAGCATTGTCATATTAAGCTAAATTACTGCTTGGAAGAAGTGCTCATGGCAGGAATGTAAAGCAACCAAGTTCTCTCTTCCCAGAAGCTGGGCATAGTTAGAGCAAAAGCTTTCCCAACCACCTAAGACCAATGAATCTCAGTGACGTGGAAAGACCACCATGAAGAGGCAGGGCAAAGCCCACTTTTCCAGTCTATCTACAGTTGTCCTTCTCCACCAGGAGCACTTAAGAAGGATAGAGGTCACAAACACATGTTGCACAAGTCACTAAAGCTGTTTTATCAGAAACTTAATCTCAACTCATTTCCTAGGCCTGACCAACTAGGGCAAAATGCAACTATTGAACTGAACTCCCCCAAAATAGCAGTTCTGCTTCCCAATTCTACCCAGTTTGGCCACAACAGGCAGCAGGAAGCAATCTCCCTTGCCATATTTTTCCAAACATAGGCTGACAGAAATAAAATATCCACATTTTGGTCATTCGGAAATGCGTTCTGCTTTTACGTGATTTTGTATCATTAACAATATACGCATTTCTTTAAAGAGAAAAAAAAAAAAAAAAAAAAAAACTTTGAGAAGAAAGGGGGAAAGGAAGGAAGAAAGAAAAGGACAACGATCTGAGACTTTTAATGGGAATGTCCAAAAATAACACAAACAGGATCTCCCTGCTATCTGCTCCAATCCTTTCTGAAGGGTTTTCAAAGTAAAAAGCCTTGCCAAAAGCTGACAGACAAAGCACTGAGCGTCAGTTTTAATGGAATACCAATACTGTGCTTCCCCCATCCCCCGTCTTTTCACTACATATACGCACACACACCTTCCACACCCCTCCAGTTGCCAAATAAATGACACTATGCAAAAAAAAAAAAAAAAAATTGCTTCAGTCAGGAAGCTGAATAAGCAAAAAAATAATTCTGCAATGCTCCCTTATGCCTCTGCTTCTCTGCTTACAATGGATGCTAATAAGATTTGCCATAACTAATTCAGTCTTTCACACCACTACCCCATTCTCTACCTTAAAAAAAATAAAATAAAAAAACCCTGCCTATCCCATGCACATTTTTTTGCAACTTTCACACAGCAGAAACACAAGCTTTTCAACAGGAAAGACCATCCATCCCAGTACAGACACGTTCCACTTAGGTTAGCCTTAAGAAATTTAAGAGTATGTATTACTGATAGTAAAGGTACAGAAAAAAAAAATGTTTGCAACTTATTTTATTTTCTATTCCCATTAAAAAAAGGATGGAGGTGGTTGAAGGGAGTTATGAGGCAACATAGCAAGAACCATGACCTCGAATACAAAGGCAACACATTAGTGCGCATAAAGCGGAAAGCGAGATGCATTAGCTGGAGAAAACAACAATTCTTCTACATTTTGCCTTGGCCCAGTTAAGCGGAGCAAACAAAAAGAGCAAGCAAACAGCTGAAACGCCCAAGAAATCAATATTGTGGTCAGCATACGGTTGCGTTTCAGTCATTTAGAGACACAAACGCAATGGCTAGAGGTGGCAATGGGCACCTGACAGCACCGTGAAATGAAGAAACCAACTCCCCTTTCCTTTGAGGAGGCACTGGGTGCTTCCTCAAAGGCACAGGGTCTGCTTTAGTTCATGACCAAGAGTTGGAAACTGCCCAGCCCTGGCTAGCAAATGTTTCTATCCATCTGCAGCCTCACAGAAATGGCTCTCCTTACTTGGAAACCACTCCATCATTTTTCTCAGACTTCATAACATACTTTATGCCTTTCCTAACTCCTTCCTTACACTTGAAAATCAGTCATGTTTGGTCTCTTTGTCTGGTAGGATGATGCTCCATGAATAAATAGACCCAAAGACTGGGCAATCCCCAACCAGGTCATTTTGGGGCTACCACTATCTATAATTTCATCTGACTTGAACAGAAAGCAAGTAGAAAAGGGATTCTGTCATGTCCCTCCCCTTCTCTCACTGTCCCTTTCTTCTTCTCCAGTCTAAGTCTCAAACTGTCCCTGTAACATAACCAAGCACATGATATATGCATGGTGATCAGCTATTTGGTCCAAGCTGGTTGTATTTTATGGAAGAGATCGAGCTTGAACTGCAGACACAACCCAGATCCAGTGTTGAGGACTCCAGGCAGGCAAACAGAATGCCAAAGGAACTGCAGAGGGAACATTAAGCATTTCTACTTTTCCTAACCAGGGATTAGCACATAGGTTTTAAACAAGGGGACTCCCTGCCCTAGCTGACAGCAGCAGCTGCAGCTTCTGACTTGCTCACAGAATAACAGGGAATTGAATCAAAGAGAAAAGAAGAAAGAGGACAACCCTTCCTTGAGGAGTAGGAAACACAATACGAGCTATTCTAAAACCCTTACAAATACTGGCTTGATTTTAGGTCAGGCTTTCCATCCCCGTTCTGTCCTCCCCTCCTCCCACCACCAGCATGATTTGGAACAAAGGGAAATTGGTATTTTTCAAAATTCTTCTGAAAGCCAATGCAGCAGATGGTTCTTTCCATACTAGGGAGGGAACAAAAAGAAAAACCTGCCAGAATACACATCACCAAGATGTGACAAAGATGGGCATGGTAGATGGCCTCTGATCCGGGGATTTCACAGAGGCCCATTAAACCATGTGGCCGAGATGGACTGAGTCAACTTGTATCTCCAGCATGCAGCTGCTGCACACCACAGGTTCACGCAAAGTTTTATTAGCACAATACACAAGCGAGGCCAGATAGAGTCAGCAGGCAAATTCACCATGTAAGGAGTGAAAGGCTTATTTAAACAGTAATTAGTATCTGTCCCAATTCCTTGAGCTTCTTTTTAATTATTATTAATGCAAAGAAATTTTTTTTCCTGCATTTATTCAGTAGCACTGTTCTATAACCTGAAACCAGTGCACTTTACCAAAGCGTTAAGTATACAGCAGTAATATGAACCCCTGCAAATGCGGAGAGTCAAAGAAAAGAATGTCAGTTCACTATGTAGCACTCACATGCTTCAGGGTAAGGATCTGGCTGCCTATTACAAGGTGTCCCTCCCTCCTTAAAGGGTATCCCTCCTCCTTAAAACCTCTTCTTTGCACTCATTGGCATTGAGAGCCAAAGTCCCATTATTTTCAAGGATGCCCCAAGCAGGTCTAAAGGCTCCATGGTCCAAGTATCCAAGTCCCACCTTGCAATTCAAGGATAAAGAATGATTTTGTTTTGTAAAAAAAATAAAGTGTGAGCTGCCCTTCCACAGAGTTGTCCCACATTTCACAAATTCCCAGTCCCAGGAAGTACGTTAGCAATTGTTGTCCATAAGTAACTAATAGTTGCTTCTGCCCACACCCAAGAACCAAGCACCTATGGGCAGATGAAGCTCCTAAATGCCTCCTGCAATTGGTTTGCTGTAGTTACAAAAGAAAATAGGCTTCCCCCCCACACCTCTCCTCCAAATCAGGAATATAATTACAAGTAACGCAAAGGAATTAAGAAAGAAATGGGCTAGAGGGAATTCATCCTAATGATTGCATAAATTATTGAAGAAAAGTATCCCATGGAAAGTGACAGGCTGTCTTCAGGAAGAGTTTGCCAATGACTCAGCTGAGCACTGGCAAACATCCTGTAAATTACAGGATAGTATCAGCAAAGCAGAAAAGATGTTAATTATCCCCATCTAACTTATACATATAAGGTTTATAAGATAGAAATTAACCATGTGATTAATCCCATAACATGGGTTCCCTTAGAAGATGCAATGAAAACAAGTGCCTCCAAACTCCCTGCTAGTATGTATTAAGCAAGACACTGGCTTCAGGGCTGTCCCTATAGTGGAGGGGTTTTGATAGGAGGGCTAAGAGGCAGGAACAAGGGTTGATCAAGCCTCTCAGTGCTGCTCTCCAGCGGGAAAATATCTGCTTCAATTCTATTTTTCTTAGCCTTAGAAGTAAGCCTTCAACAAATTACCCACTTGGAAATCATGCAGGAGTTTAGCTTGCCAGCCTAGTACAGCACTTCAGCACAGACTGAAGGAGAGGGGAAGAGACAGGAAGACTGTTTAAAAAAAAGTCATTTCAGAAATGACAGCATAAGATCTACTTTGAAGGCACAAAGAAACAATTTCCTCCATTTCCTTCTCAGACATCTTGCCAAGGGCAATTACAGAAGAGCTGCCTCCTGGCCAGGAGCATGCGCTGGTGGTTGGAACGGAGCGACACTAACCCACTGGTTAAGCAAAAGCACAATGGGTGGCACCCTGTGCAGAAGTCCACCCTTCAGACCTCTCCTTGCAAACAAAGCAAGGCAGGCAACAAGAGCAGTGGGGCCGCCATGGCCTCTGGCGTTGCTGCTGGTGCCACCGCATTCCAGGGGGTGCATTGGGCAAGGGAAGATTATGCACAAAAGACCTCCAAGGCTGATCCTCATCTTGCAGCCACGCACATTGAGAGCAGCTCACATGAAGCCACCAAGGCTATGGTGCTATTAAGCACTGAAATTCCTCAATGAAACACCCAGGTTTATAGCGGTGGAGTTGCCATAACACCGATGTCAATAGAAGTTACCATCTCTCTCGACAAACCTTGCCACCCAGGTGAGAAAGCCATGGGAAACCGATGAGAAGATAATGCAATATTAAGTACATAAGTTCCTGCAATAAGTACGCCTAATTTGACTCTTACCACACTTCAGCGTTTAGAAACCAAAGTGGACTTTTAAGAGCATCAAGTTTGATCATAACACAAGCCCAAAAGCTTAGTCTCCAGATTTCTGTATCAAGCCCTAACTCTTATTTGAAATAAACTTTATTTTCAAGCTGCCAAAGATGCAGACAGCCACAAACTCTGAAATAAATCCATCAGTTTCAATGTCAAGCAGAACACTGGTGTCCAGAAGAGCTATGCACATATCATTTGATGAACGGGCCACCACTGCCTTTTCTAAGAAAGCAGCCATTTTCTCAACTACTGGAGCATTCTGATCTATTGCTTCTAGCATTGACATTTTCCCCTTTTCCCCCTATGCCTTTTTGTTTTCACAGATGGACATATTTCTGAGCTGTAATTCTGTCATGAAAGTTACTTGTGACCTGATCAGCCCTCCATCACTATGTTCAGACAACTACACGCACATGCACGCTGTCCTCAGGATGGAGGAGATCATCAAGCTGCCAGGGCTCATGAAGGTAGCAAGGATGAAAGCTCCCCAAGCTGATCCTGCTGTGCAGCCTCCAACCAAACTGTGACAAATACAGGGAAAAAGAGTTCCAGGGATGCGAGGATCGATTGTGTTATGGTTAGGCAACCATACTGCGATGAAAAAGGCCCAAGTGTTACCTCTGGTCTGTAGCAAATTCCTTGAACGAGTCAATCTCATTACTTCCCATGCTGCACCGAGAAACAATATTGTGTCATTTCTCCTCCTTTTTTATTTTTTTCCTACCAAACTTGTGAGTGCTTTGCAGAAAGGCAAACTTCTCATGCCTTCATACAGGGCCTGCCACTGTAGACATCAGCATGCAGCAGAAACAGGAGACACCACCGTAAAATGAACCTGAGAGACACATACTCAGATCTGCAAAAAAACAGCTGCAGTCAACTGTTCATCTTGAATAACCATGTCCTCATCTTCAGCAACACTCTCCCTGGCATGAGTCCAGACCACATCTGAAGTACTCAACATCATTTCTGCATTAAGACACCTTAGACCTTCCGCTGTCCCTTTCACCCCTTAGCCCATAGCTCTGGAAAAGGAAAAAGAGAACCCAAAAAAGCATTGCAGTTTTACTTCGTACCACCCAAAACAACTGCATTTTTTTCCAGGCTGAACATCCCATTCTGAAGCAGCTTGTGTCCTGCTAATGCTGCATGCATCACAGCTTGAGAAGCCCTGTCCTAATATCAGCTGACTGCAGCTCTGAGTCCAAATATAATCACACTATAGAAATAGCACTTCATGTTCTGAAATGAAGAAGCCAAGTGCCACTGGTTTAATTCACGTTAGAGGTCACAGCAAGAAACAGGGGGGAAAATGCTCTTAAGAAAACACAGCAAATGGGACTTGTCCTCCAGAGTCATGTCTCAAACAGAATCATTTTAAGTTTCAAGAGTAGAAAAAGTCTTAAAGTTAAGAAACAAAACAAAGTTTGTTTACTCCGGATATTTTTAGAATGGTTTCCTAAGGAAACAAGGCTAATGTGACCACACTCTGGATGCGCATGCATGCATACATGAATATACAGCAAGGCTCTCTGCCTAACTGACCTTCTCCTCAATGTTTTTTTGAATATTTTGGCCAATTTCAATCAAATTTGACAGAAGAACCTAAATCTTTACAGTATTACATCCCTGAAAGTTCTCTTAAAATTGTTAGCCACCCAGAAGAAAGACCTTAGAGAAGCTCTCGAAGAGACAGTAAGTTCATATATCCTTAAACAGCAGAGAAGCTACCTAAGAGAAAGTCATCAGAAACCAATCTTCACAGATTCCAATGTTCATTAAAAAATAAGTTACATATATAAAAATCTACCTCCTCTTGGGCAACATTGGGGCAAGCAACAAGCTAGGGCATTGTGCTGAGCTGCCGGTAGTGGGTGAACTCCTTCTAGACCATTAACTCTAGACCAGTCCATCAACCAATGGGTACTACAGCAGGCTACGCACAAGCTTATTTACTGGTAGAATGCAGTTCAAGAATGAAGCATAGAAAGGACTAGACTTGACCTAAGGAGGAATAGCTGGGCATGTAAGTGTGTAAAAAAATGTTTAAAGCAAGTTTAAAAAAAAAAAAAAAAAAAAAAAAGCTGGATGTAAATCAGCATCTCTCTGGTCATGCATGCCCATAAGTAGAGCTGGAAGAGCACCGCATTGAAGAAGAGAGGCAGGAAAAACACGGACACATGCATGAAGGACCAGCTCCCCATGCATGTAAGATAAAGACATAACCAAGGCAGAGGTTTGCAACATGAGTCTCCACTAACCTTGGAGGACACAGCACTTTCGAAACCCAGCCAGCGTGTGCCGACTTGGTCGAGCCCTTACGAACTTGGCTGGGAGCAGCATCCGCCCCTTCCCTGCCACACAACATCGGCCCCTCCCTGCTGTTGCATTTGGCATGGTCCTGCTGGGGCAATTGGCTCCTGCCATCTGGCATCACCAGGTCCTAGGTTTGCTGATCCCAGTTACTTTCCCTTCCCCTCCAAAGGGGCACAGCATCCCCACAACACCAGACCAAGCAGTGTACAGGACATTTGGCCATATTTTGAAAGAAGCATGGCACGAGGTCTAGGGATGGCTAGGGATACAAAGAAGTGACACAGAGGACCATCAGAGCTGGGCCGTGGGAGGGACCCGCCAAAAAACAAAACCAGCCCTCACTCTGGACAGGCTCCTAGCCCAGATCATGCAGTAGCTAATGAAATACAGCAACTCTTCCTCATTTGGCACCAAAAGTCCACTCAGATTTCCCCAACCCATCCCTCTACTCCCAGACTCCTTCTCCTTTAAAGGATACTTGACTACATGTAGAAAAACATCACCGATTCAACAGGAGCAGAGACAGACAGTGAAAAACAGGTATCAGCTGGCTCTAGGCAAAGCACAGAGATGGAAAAAGAGCCGCTTTACTCCCTTTGCGATATACCCATGGCATGATGCAGGGTGGGCACTGCTCCAACAGGCAGCAGCTTTGGTGAAAGAAAAATAAGACTAAAAAGCTCAGTATTCAACGCTCCTGCATGGTGCGGATTGACCCACCTCCAAGAGGGGCTTGATGGGTGACACACAGGCAGCCCAGAGGCCACTCAGCTCCCCTGTCCAGGTGTCCTGGCTAACCGGTTTCAAGGATTGAGATGAATCTGGGCCAAAATGGTTTTCAACTCGTAATGAAATGGGTTTCCCAAGATCTAAACTATCTAAGAATGCCATTCTCTCCCTTTTCTGGAGGTGGTTGCGGTGGAAGAACACCAAACTGCAGTCCTTTCATTTGCATCTTCAACAACACAGTGGGGAAGAAGGAAAAAAGAATAATAATAATAAAAAAAACAGTAGTCAGGAAAGAAAATGGAATAAATATCAAAGAGCAGAATTCATGTAACTTTTCACTGATATGCTTGGATAGAGAGATTGTGAAAGTGCCAGGAGCCTCATGCCTGTTCAAGCAGCTCCAAATTGAAGTTTCATCTGCTCAAAACCCAGCTTCACCTTAACACAGCCAGGAGGAATCGCCCCACTTGTTCTGGCACTTCCATGGGTTTGCCCCAACCCCACACCCAGGATGAGGTCTACAACACTGCCCTTTGCTTCCCACTGCTACCACAAGCCTTCAGTACCTGCAGTCAGCCTCATAGATAGTTTGGGAGATCAAAAGCAGCACAGAAATAGGCCTGAGCCAAGAAGGCTTGGGTGGCTCCAAGCTTTGCCATCATCCCTTGAAAATCACAAACGGCTTCTCCTTGCTGTCCCCACACAGTCCAGGGAGCGAGCCCAGCTCCCCGAGCCACACTTGGGATGCGATTAGAAAGAGCTCAAGCGGGAACGCCCTTTGCAAGGGAGACAAGCACAGCCGATGAGCAATGTGATGCTCATGCACACCAATGGCCAGGGGTGCACCCGCATCTCTCGCCACACACGAGAACCAGGAGGGAAGGCACAATGTGCACTCAGCAATGCAAAGAAGGGAAGGGAAACAGGAGGAAAATGTTCATGATCCTGTGGAAGGAGGAGGGATCCAAGGGGAAAAGCATGTGAACATAAGAGCTCTCAAAGAGGGAGGCAGAAAGAAGAGGGGGACCCAAGCAGAGAGTTTCCTCTGTGAGTCTAAGCAGTGGAAAGGCAGGCAGGGAATGGCATTTCCAGAGAAAAGCCACTAGGACAGCTTCCCGCAGACAAATGGGATATACCTGCAGGAATCAAGAGGAAATCAAAAATCATGCAGCAAGAAATATATATATATGTCCAAGGATAGCGCTTCCTCCAACTGCACACAGGAAGCTTTACTTCCAATCAACTTACTGCTACTCATCTTGCAGCAATAAAACATGCTCACCCATCCCAAGTGCTTGCTCAAGAAGAGTGTGCAGTAATAATTACCAAAAAAAAGAGGAGTTTACATCCCCTGAAGCAGTAAATTATGCAAATGATGGAAGCACCAAAGAAACTTTGCCAAGATATGTTTAAAAAAGGAGGTGAAAAAAAGAAAATTGAAGTGTTTGCAGACACAGGAAAGCAGAGAGGGCAGCAAACAAAGGCTGAGGGGAAACTGAAAATAAATACCACTCATCTGGGGCTTGTTAATCACTGCAGGTTGGCCCAGAACAGATTGCTCCTCTGCATTTGGTGCCATGATTTTAGTGCCCTTCAAAACCAACAGCACATTTACCTTGGTCTGAAAGAGGCACTCCCAAAATGCTCAAGGCTGGAGAAGACCCCACTGCAGGTGGGAAAGCACCACAGCACGAGGCCAGGACCTTGTCCCCTGGGCAACCTGCCTTTAAAAAAGTAAATAAGCCATATGGGGCTGAGCAGCAGCAATGGTTGAGCCAGCTCCATCCCCCAGGTGTGGGACCATTGAAGCCCAAGCCAAATCCTACCCAACACCTCTGCATTTTCAAATCGCCGCACAAGTGCCCCTGCAGACAAAGCGTGCTGGGATCCATCTCACCAGCAGACCTATGAAAAAAAGAAAAAAAGGAGGAAATCACCTTGGGTCTTATTTTAAAGAGGGAGCAGCGGAGAGAAAGCTGATGTGAAACTTGGCAAGGCTCTGACCAAAAAAACAAGAGCTCCTGGGCTAGTGCCAAGCACTGAAGGCAGCAAAACTGAACTTTGCAATCCAGATGCTCTCTCACCCCCTCGTCTTCCTCACCAGGGGGGACAAAGGCAACCACACCCAGCAAGGTTGCCTCCCTCCTTCCCTCCCCATCACCAGGCATCCCCAGGGCAATTGCTCACATGGAAAAGCAACTGAGGTAAGTATTTAATGCATCCTTACTTCTTTTTAATATAGTGTAGCAGCTGGAATCAAAGAGAGGGGAAAAACCTAAATAAATAAAGTAGAACAGGCCTCAGCACATGAGCAGCACAGTGCACTGCAAAGCTCCGCTCTAATCACCACCCATCATCGACCACAGCATAGGAAAGCAGGTACTGGCCCAATTAGCAGAACAGGAGAAAGCTTAGGATCTGGCATATCTTCTTGCACCCTAAGTGGCCAAGAAGAAATCCTACACCCCCAGCTCACAGCCCCTTTTTACAGGGCTAGCATCCCTAGTCCTTGGTGTACTCACATGCTGCTACTTAAATTGCTTCTATGTTTTTATTATTTGCCCTCC
>NW_010582649.1:26496-47571 GCF_000705375.1 Tinamus guttatus | reverse complement strand
TCCGATACCGGCCTCTCTAGAGTGTGTGTCCCTCAGAGAGATGCAGACTGGCGCGGGGGAACCTCCGATCCCCAGGAGTGATCAGAAGATATTGGCCAGCCAGGGAGGCACAACACCCTGTTGTGTGCAAGGCTGTGGGCACTGAGGAGGCTATTGCTGGAGGTGGCTTTGTGTTCCCTCCCAGCCTTGCTGGTTTCCTGCCAGTGAAGTGGATGTCCAAGGAGTGGAACGCGTGTGTCCTGTGCGAGAGGCCCAAGTATCTCCTGTGGGAAGGACATGGCCATTGCCTTAGCAGGCTTGACATTTCATCTTAGTCACCTGAGTAAACGCAAGAACTCATGGAGGCATTGGTTAGTACTCGAGGCGTCTGCTGAGAGACGCTTGAAAATTTGCCAGGAGCAAGTGGCTTTGCTGGCTTCAGTACATTCTTCTGCAAAAGGCGCGTGGCTGCGTTGCTACGTGCGGGTTGTCCAGGTCAGTGCCCCACAGGGTCTGGCTTGTTTTCCTCTGGTCAGGGGAAGAAGTGGCCCATTCAGGAGCTTTGAATTGCAAGGTGGTGCCAGAGCATCTTGCAGCTGACTCACTCAGGAGGACACAGTGTGTGGAGGACCTGGGGGAAATGTGAGTTGCCCCTCACTGCACCTCATCCACACGCTAGCATGAGGGCCACGAGAGAAATGGACTAAACTGTGTACAGGACCCACTACTCCACTCGTTGTGCACCATCGCACAGAAATGCAGCTGTTCCTACCCTGTAGCCAATGCTGTTAGCATCACACTCCACCACGTGGTGACTGCTTGAACTGGTCTCTTGAAAGACTTGCGTCTGCGGCCCATGCTGTCCGAGGCAAGGCAAGTGCTAGGCAGACTTGCACCCCATGATATGGGTGCCCGCAGCAAATCTTAGAAGTGAAGCGACTTGTGCACAGGGCTAAAGTCTGTGAGACTTAAAGAAGGAGAATTTCTGAGTAGGAGCAGATGTGTGTAGCCAGGAAGGAGCTTTCCTTGGGAAGCGGGCACATAGAAAAGAAGCCTTCTCTAAGAAAACCTTGCTCGGGAAGACACTTTGTGAACCTGTGAGTAAAGCATGATAATAGAGCGGGCTTGTGACCTTCTGGCTGCCAGAGACCTTCCGTTAAGTCATTTCTGCAAGACAAGTTATGTGTGGGACTTGAGAATTGTGGTCGGACACAGGGCCAGATGGTTGTTCTTTTTGGCAAGGCTGTTCAAATCCCAAGAGCCATGAGTTCTGCTCCTTCCTAGCATTTGTAGGTTCATGGTGCCAGGAAGGTAGCCTTAGCTGATCTTCCAGCTCACCAACTCTAGTTTTTCCATTGTTCTTGCCTATCGTTTGCCATAGCTCAGAGAACGTGTCATGGGGCATGGCTCTCTCCGAAGCATTGCACTGCAGTGCCAGGGCTGAGCTGTGCCGTGTGCAGTCCTGGAGCGCACATGGCACCAGGACTTGGTGGGCCACCAGCCTTGGAAGGCTATGCCCTGCATCTATTCCTCTTTTCCTGCTTTGTGGCCATGTCAGTGTGCTCCATCCTGCCTGGACCACAGACCAGCCTCCCTAGAGTGTGCGTCTCCCAGAGGGATGCAGACTGGCTCTGAGGAACCTCCGATCCCCAGGAGTGATCAGAAGATAATGGCCAACCAGGGACGCATGAAACCCTGTTTTGTGCAGGACTGTGGGCACTGAGGAGACTGTTACTGAATGTGGCTTTTTGTTCACTCCCAACCTTGGTGAGTGAAGCCTTGGGGACTTGATGGGTCAGCAGCCACAGAAGACTGAGTCCTGGCTTCATCCCTCTTTTCCTGCTTTGAGCTCCCGTCAGTGCTCCATCCTGCCTTGACTTACAGAGCCTCTGTCCCCCAGAGGGATGGGGACTGGCTCTTTTGTAGCCTCTGATCAGTAAGTTATGACCAACCAGGGACCTGCAAAACCTTATTGTTACAGGCAGAGGAGACCAGAGGAGACCAGGCTGCTCCGCAGTGCCTTTATGCTCACTCCCATCCTTGGTGCTTTCTTACAGTTGATTTCAAACTCGAAGGAGTTGGGCTTGTTTATACTCTGGGAAGTGGCCAAGTCTTCTCCTTTGGGAAGGACATGTCCATTACCTTACCAGACTTGGCCTTTCGTGTTCCTGACCTGAATAAAAGAAGAACTCAAGGAGGCATCAGCAAACAATCCAGGAGTCTGATGAGAGTTGCCAGAATGTGTGTCAGGACTAAGTGGCTTGCTTTGCTCCAGCACATTCTTCTGCATGAAGTCAGGTAGCTGCGTAGGGGTTGTCTATGTAATTTACCCTGAGGTTGTTGATTGTTTTGCTCTGGTTAGGGATGGATTGGCCCATTCAGGAGGCATCTGCTTTCCTCTGTAGGAAAGAAAGAGCTCACCACAGCTGTGCTCTATGGGAAATGGTTCTAGTATTGAGACTTTAATCGTCAGTGGCAATGGAAAGCATTTGGTTGTTTGGGCAGCCAACACATACGTCTAGTAACCTCCCCTGAGTGAGCCACATCCATATTTCCTTTGTCTCCTTTTTCTTTTGGGTTGAAGAACAGTGTTACTGTAGCCTATTGGACAGACGAGCTCATAATTGGCTTGGTAAGGACCTTTTTACTTCCACTTTTCCTGATGTTTACAATATTGATAGAAATTGTTAGGAAAACTAAAGTATTTCACATTCCTTCATTGTATAGTCATCATATTCCTTCTTTTCTTTTGCTCCAGAATCTTATAGCTCTTCATTTTTAATGAATATTTCTAGAAATAAAATACTGAATTTGCAGTGCCAGGAGTTTAATCTCAGTATTGGTCTTTTTCCTCTCCTCACATGTACTGCACTTGTTAGCAATGGTAAGTTTTTAAACATGGGCTTCCTCTACCACCCAGTGGTAATATATTGTAATTGCTCTTGAATCCACGAGTATTAAGCCGTGAACAAATGCAGCTGCCAGCACTTCTGGAGCATTTTCAGCAGCATGACCTATGCCAGAATGCCTGTCAAGGATTGCCTAAATGTTGTCCCTATATCATTCATTCTCTTTGCAATTATTTCTTTTAGCCCAATCCAATTTTTTTGGACCAATTTGCTGGATAGCTTCAAGGAGGCGATCCCAGGCTACAAGTCCCTTATTAGCTAGAGCAGGGAGAGTCCAATCTACTTCTACTTAGTCGCTCTCCAACCTTGTGAGGCATGATAGCTTGCAGGACCTGTTTCGTATTGCCTTAATTCAGATTGCAATAATTAGTGGAAGTCTCTAATTACTTTTTTTTTTTAATTCTTCACTTATGTTCGGAAATTGTTCACTAGGTTTCTTAATTCCTGGTGTCCGCAGAGTGTGAACAATGACCCTATCTTCTGGCCCTGGCATTTTCCATAAAGACTCTTTATCATAAACATAAATTCTTCAACATAAAGTATTAATGTTCTGCTGATGGAAAATTCTGCTAGCAGATGGAGAACAATCAGGCATATTCCAAAAATCTGGAGGTGCTTGAGGCATCTCTGATATTATAGAGGAAGGGTAAGGAAATTCTAAAATGCCCTTCTTCATCTTTCTCTTCCTGGGGTAATTGTTCGGGAAGCAAAGGGTAGAAGGGAGCCCTCAGGTTAGTAGTTATTTCATATTTTTCTAACTTCCCTCTTAATATGCTTTACTTGATCTTTTAAATTTTTCTGACAGTCTATCAAACTACTAATTTGAGATTCTGGGGGTTTTGTTTGTTGTTTTTTGTTTGTTTGTTCTGGTTTTGGTGGGGTTTTTTGTTTTTGTTTTGTTTTGGGGGGGAAGGGTTCCTTATGCTAATCAAAAAATTCATCCCTCCGATCTTAGGATATCTTAGATCCGATGAACTCCCAAGATGCCCCTTAAGTGCTCTATTACTGCCTAGAGAGGTCTGCAGAAACTCCAATTATCTAAATAACTGCAGGTGTCAGGAGAGTAATGCATGTACATGTGCTGTGCTGGAGTCCATTTTGCCGGTACTGAGACTTCCTTTGGTGAGTCTGGGAGTGAGACTTCCTTCAAGATTCACTCACTCAGGAAGACAAAGGAAATTCAGAAGGAACAAGTGCTGCCCTAATATCAGCCTGAACTCTCCACCGCTGATCTGATTATTGAGGCAGAGTCTTCAAGGGAAAAAAGACAAGACACATAAAGGTCCTTCTGGTCACAATATCTAATCTGAGCCTATAGTATTGGTCAGGGTCAGAGTGTAACCCAGGCAGGCTCATGCTGGAGCTGGGAACAAGGAAAGGAAGGGCATAACTGGAAATGAAATAAACCTCTGCCACATGCTCCTGCATTCAAATTACATCAGTCATCACCTGTGCGGTTCATGAGTAGTGCAGAGCAGCTGCAAATGGTTTCAGCATTGTCCTGAGGACAGGTCATTCATTCTGTATTCATACGCTATTTATAACTGCAACCAGACTTTCCTGACATACCTCTCCTTAATCTTAGAATCATCAGAATTACAATTAGCTTTTCCTTTTCTAGATAATGATTAGTTTCTATACTGGCCTACATTAAAGGCTCAGATTCAGGATTTCAAGTGTGCCACAGAGCCTACCAGTGACTTTCAGCTTAAACTCCAGTAGGGTTTTCAAAAGGTTCCTTCTCCGAATGGTGGAGGACATCAGGGAGAAGTCTGTGGTCCTCCCAGGAGAAACTGAGTGAATCTGAGTCACAGCACTGTATTCTGTTGTGGATCAATTGGAATCCAATTTAGGTTCAAGTCGGAGCAGAAGCATTTTATTTCTATAGCTATAGGAGAGAACAGAGAGCAGCCAAGTGACAGCCTCTGCTGTGATATGAACTCTACCCTAATGAGGCTGTTATAGAGTTAATATACCTTTGGATTGTTGTTCCTTCACAGAACAAGAAGTGTGTGGTTAGACAGAAAAAGGGCATTAATTACTCCATAGGAGTAGGTTCCAACAAAGCAGATAGTATATTTTTTTTCTAGAGACTTCAGTAGTTAGGAATGCAGACACCAGTAAGGTCATTGCAGATGTCTTTTTTTGTTTGTGTTTTTTTCCTAGAATTTTTTGCTAGATAAGCCTGATGAGCTAGATGAGGGATCAAGTGTTTTACTTACACACCTGGTATGTCCTATAAAATAGCTTGTACTGCTGCCCTTCTGGACTGAGATATAGGAGTTTTAGGATCTTAAATGGGAAGAGAAGGTTTTGGTGAGGTGTTTTCATCGTCTTTTCTGTCATTCTTCTGTCTGTGGGTTTTTTTTTTCTCTTATTAAACACATTGTGCAACACTAACAAACTGCCAGGTTGCAGTTTTGTTTGGCTCAATGCACCAGCCAGAGAGCTGGATAACCAGTCATCCTTGTCTGGAGCTTGCATTTGGGTTTGGACAGTTGCCTGAGCTTTATTGAACCTCTGGAACACTTTGCTTAAGATTCTATACTTCCTTTTTACTTTAATTTTCTCATTAAGATACTGAGTAACATTGTAGTAATGTTTCATTCACCTCCCTCCTCAAAAGCTAACCAGCTCACTGTTAAAAGGAATTCTTCTGTTGCAAAGCTTTTCTTGGACATTAACTTTTCTTTCATCTCCATGTAGCAAGAACATCTGCAGAAGATTAGGTGAAGAGTCAGATGACTGACACAGTACAGGAAAGCAGCCCCTGATTTTACTGTCTACGTACTATCCGAAAACAGTAAGGGCATGCTTATCCCATTTTGTCAATAATCTCTAGCTTCTTCACAGCCAGTAACTGTTCAAGCTTAGTGTAGCAGAGATTAAAAAAAAAAAAGTTGTAGCAGATAAAAGGGGCCCTTAGGTTAAACAGCATGCTTCCTGCCCAGGTGTTCAACTCATGCATTGAGCAGCTTCCCATCAGTGACACTTCCATGTGGTTCCGACTGCTCTCCACATCGTTTACAGTGTAAGTCCTTCATTAAATCTACTTTAACCTCTCACGTGCCATGAGTGTCCTTCCACTCCAGGATATGACTCTCCTTTTACTGCTTTGTGGTCATACCAAATATTTTATAACCATAGAGTCAAGGTGAATTTCAGAATGAGAGCTCTTTTGGAAAATGTTTAATGGCTTATGCATATCTTGAAAGCCCCAAATAAAGCATGAATGATATCTGGAGTAGCAGTTACCATCCAGGCAGCTGACGAGGTGGCCGAGTGGTGAAGGCGATGGACTGCTAATCCATTGTGCTCTGCACGCATGGGTTCAAATCCCATCCTCGTCGGGGACCAGGAAGAGCCTTTTGGAGCAGAGGACCATTCTTTCCTTGCTTCTGACAAATCGCCATGGAGAGAAAGAGAGAGGTGGCAGGAGTGTCCAGGTCATAGGAGACTTAAGGCAGAGTGCGCTCCAATAGTCCTTTGCAGATCCAAGAACGTGTCTGCAGCTCCTTGTCATGCACAGAGAAAAGCACAGTAGTGAAAAGCTCTGAGTGATTTCCCAGAGTCAGGGGCCAATTCCCAGGCCTGGTAAATGTGGTCTGTGAGTTCAGCCCAGAGGATGTGTGAGCATCTTAGATCTGAACTCACTAAGATGTGCAAGCATCCTCTTTTCTCATACTCTTTCTGTCCCTTGGTCTCCTGCATACTTTCAGGAAGAATGTGCTCTTTCTGGCTACTACAAACCCCCAACAGATTACCTGAGCACTTCACTCAGGGAGCTGTCTTGAGCAGACTGACCAAGAACATGCTTCATGAAAGGCTTTGTGTTTGATGGGATTGTGCAAGCCTTGGGAGAGAGAGCCAAGGGGACACTCCCTTCCTGAGGAGGTGTCACCTGCTCTTCTGGTAGACAAGATTCTGACACTGGGCACTCATCAGAAGCAGAAAGCGCTCTTGCTGTTCCTGCTCCAAAAGGCTCCTTCTGGGCTGGTCCCTGGTCTCCGACGAGGATGGGATTTGAACCCATGCGTGCAGAGCCCAATGGATTAGCAGTCCATCGCCTTCACCCCTCGGCCACCTCGTCAGCCGCTGGGGCTGCTGCCACCACTGCCAGAACCACCTTGGCTAGATGTAGGACCTCCTGGCCATGCTGTCTCAGAGGGTCAGACACATTCTCCATGGAGTCATTCATGGCTGCTCATGAGGAATGGAGAATTTTCTTTCTTTTCAAGGACACTTTGGTCCTGATCACCTCTCCAGCGTGGCTCACAGAATCACACAGAAGCACAGAATGTTTGAGGTTGGAAGGGACCTCTAGAGATCATCTAGCCCATCAGTCTAGGGACACCTAGAGCAATGGCACAGGGTCCTATCCAGGCAGGTTTTGAAGATCTCCAAAGGAGTCCACAATCTCTCTGGGTAGCCTATTCCAGTGCTTTATCACCATCTTCCTCACATGGAGATGGAACTTCCTGTGTTCTCATTTATACCCATTACCCCTTGTCCTGTCACTGGCCATCACCAAGAAGAATTTGGTCCCATCTTCTTTACATTCTCCTCTCAGGTATTTACACATATCAGGTAAGTTCCCTTCTCATTCTTCTCTTCTCCAGGTTAAACAGGCCCAGCTCACCTAGTCTTTACTCGTATGACCGTATGATAGATGCTCCAGTCCTTTAATCATCTTCACTGCTCCATGCTGGACCCTCTCTAGGCTGATCCTATCTCACAGCTCATTTGGCTATTCTTTCCCTTTCTTTCTGTCTGCTGTCGTGTAGCCAGGTGGCCCTACCAAAGAAAAAGTGGTTCTGTGGTGTAATGGGCAGCACTCTGGACTTTGAATCCAGTGATCTGAGTTCAAGTCTCAGCAGAACCTCAGGGGATGCTTTCCTTTTCTCCGGGAAATAAAACATTCAGAAGAGACAGGAAAACATCTCCCATCCTTTGTATGTAATACCTCCCATGCTAAACTTCACCTGGACTTCCCAGGAAAGCAAAACGTTTCCAATGAACTCCAAAATTCATACCTCACCAAGCTCTGCTCCTCTTGTCCTTCTGCGTTTTCAAAAGGGGTTGTCTTTCCATTCTGAAAGAATCTCAAGATTTGTGACACTGAGCACTAAGGATCCCACAGTCAAGCTGAAGTTCACACATCAGTCATTTACAGCACAAAGTAATCAAGAAAGTGTGAGCAGGAACCAAAATAGGATGCCAAAAGTAAGATCTAAGAGCTCTTCTACAGATTTTGGATAGCCATGTTATCAAATAGCAGTAAAGCCTGGTGCTGCATCCCTGAACATAGTGAAGAAATGAGAGAATGCAGATTGTTAATATGGAAAGAAATTAAGTATCTTAGTCCATAAATTTTAGTTCACCTTCTTGGAAGAGAACATGCCTAAACTTTGGAGCCATCCCTCAGGGCATGGCCATGATGTCCTAAAGAACCAAGCACGTAGCTCTCAGCTTGAAATGAGAGGCATGAGCCAGCATGTTGTTGTTTCCAGTCAGGATTTATTCTTATGCTCTCTCCCTGTGCTTTAGCTTATATTCTCCACTATATTCATAGTGTTCATATTCACCTTGGGAACTAAAGAGGGAAGAGTACACTCAGCTGCAAGAGGGGGTTGGTAGTTTTTGTCTTTTTCACCAGTGTGTGTTGGGGACTGAGAAGCAGCTCTGCGGAGAAGGACCTGGGGTCCTGGTGGACAAGCAGACCTTGAGCTAGCAATGTACCCGTGTGGCCAAGAAGACCAATGGTATGCTGAGATGCATTAGGAAGATCTGTGCCAGTAGGTCAGTAGAGAAAATCCTTCCCTTCTACTCAGGCCTAGTTAGGTGGTATCTGGAGTACTGTATTCAGTTGCCCAGGAAAGGAGACATGGAGCTGTTGGAGTGAGTCTGACAAAGGGCAACTAAATTGATAAAAGGATGGAGCATCTCTCATTTGAGAAAAGGCTAAGAGAGCTGAGACTCTTCAGCCTGGAGAAGAGAAGCCTTGGGGCAGGAGGGGAATCTTACCACTGTGTTTAAACATCTGAAGGGAGGGTGTAAAGAGGATGGGAACAGACTCTTCTCAGTGGTGCCCAGCAACAGCATGAGAGGCAACGGGCATAAACTAAAACACAGGAAGGCCCATACGGCAACCTTGGCCCAAATCACACAGAGGCCCCTGGGGGCCACCCAAAGGCCCATGGGGTCCCCAGCCCCATACGAATGGAGGCCCCTGGGAGCTGCATGAAGGCCCATAGGGCGCCCCAGTCCCGCATGCAAGGAGGCCCCAGGTGGGGCATGAAGGCCTGTACGGTCCCCATGGCACCATGCACACGGAGGCACCATGAAGGCTCACACTGAGCCCCTTTCTCGTGCGCACAGAGGGCCCGGGTGGCCAAACCAAGGCACGTATGGCCTCGCTGGCCCCATGGGCACGGAGGCCCCAAAGGGCCGCACAAAGACGCATAGGATCCCCCCAGCCCCATGCACACTTAGCCCCCAGCAGGACACACGAAGGCCCATAGGGCTGCCCCATCCCCATGCGCATGGAGGTCCCGAGGTATCACACGAAGGCTTGTAGGGCCTCCCCGCATCCGGGAGCAGGGAGGCCCCAGGGAGCCGCACAAAGCCCCACAGAGCACCCCCGGGTCCTGTGCACAGGCCCTGCAGGGCCCTCACAAAGGCAGCCTGGCTTTGTGGGATGAGCAAAATTATTTTCTATCCACATGAGCTGTTCTCCCCTCTCTCCTAAGGGCTTTTAGCTGATACTGCCTGGGAAAGCCACCATAGCCCAAACTATCAGCAGCAGAGGTTTTTTCTCATTCCTTCCTCCATCAGGACTGGGGCCTGGCCCTGTGTTTTCATATAGCTTGGCTGGGATTTGGTGTCTGGTCTCCAAAAAAAAAGTTGTTCACCCACCAGCAAGCTCAGCATGGTCATATAGGTCTCATTACCTTCCTATCAGGGGATGGTGCTCCAAGCTAAAGATGTGGAGCCAAGCTATGAGAAAAACCAAGCTTCCCATTCTATATCTGTCCAGCCTTTATAGCCCTGCAGCTCTCAGCAGGTTGCCAGGGTTAGCCCATAGGGTCATGCAGGAATCAGCCCTGCCCTGCTCTGGCTTTTCTTCCTGGAACCAGCTGTTAGTAATGAGCATCCATCAGCACTGGGGCTGTCCCTTTTTCTGCTTCTTGGCCCTGCAGGATACATGAGGTTGCCTCCAGCCTTTCCCTGCCTGGACACCATGGGACAGAGCTGCAGGATTGCCATGGTCATTACTCCCCTTGACAGCAAGGTAAAGCTGCACTCATTTTTTAAAGTAATAGAATAGTCACAGGGTGACTCTTTTCCTGAAGTGCTGCTTAAATAGGTTTGGAGAACACTGTGAAAGTAAGGGACTGGTGATTCTGGTAATTAGGCAAGCAGTTAATCACATTGGATAATTTGTTCCCTGGCTGCAGGAGAGCAGTAACTGGTGTTTACCCAGAGCTGGGCACAGGCATTCGGAGGCAATTTGCTGGCTGAGCAGACTGGCTGCCTGAGAGGCTGTGTTGCCTCTTGCTTCCGCAGAGCTTGGCTGCAAGCAAGAAGGTCACAGGCTGAGAGGGGCTTTTGCAGGCTTTTCCCTCTTCTGTGCAAATTCTCTAGTGTTTGAGAGGTGGGGAGGGAATCTTGTGCTACAACCTTTCCTGCCTGAGATGTTCTGGGGCCTCTCTCCTTTACCACATCCTTTATCTGCCATTAAATCCTAGGGATGTGTCAGATTTGAGCTGTTGGGTTCTGCTGAAATCAGCTCCTAGGCTCACAGTTATTAGGAGGGCGCAGGCCTGCACATACATGAACACCAGGAGTTCAGAGGTGTCGTTTCCCTAAGTTAATATCCTGACTTTACATGTTTAAATAAGTGGAGCATAACCCTGGGCTGACTTGGGACAATCTCTAAAGAAACTATATCTTATCATACCAAGAGAGCACTGGGCTGCAGAACCATTGGGCCCTCATCTCAGAGCAGAGGGTACCTCTCAGCAGCTGCATTTGGGCTGGAAAGGACAAAAGGACAAGTGCAGGAGGTGATGAAGGCAGAAGAGTTCTGAGACAGGAATGGACCACCCAGACTGTCTTGCATTGCCCTTCAAATGTGCCAAGCCAAACAACACCAAGCTTTCTCAACAAACGACAAGCCTTTATTTTGTATTTTTTTCCTATACTGGAAGGGGAAAAAATGCATATGTCAAAACTACATCAAAAGTTAGTGATAATTCTGCAAGCATTTGAACAGCAAAAACATGTGCAAGCCAATAAAGCAAAGGAAATGAGATTATATCTGGACCGATGATGGAAAACCAGTGTTTCCACAAGTTTTCAATTGGTGCTTTATGCTAACTGGATCTTTTGGCTTCTCAGTCCTAGCTAAGGCGCAAATTAAGATACTACAGCTTGTCTTCAGCTTGTGAGAAAGCAGAACATCAAACAACTTGTCTGAGGCTGGCAACCCTCCTCATTGTCAACAATAGCAGTTGGCTGAACAGAGAAGCACTCCCATACCCGTGGAGTGGAGCTCCAGCACGCCCTGGTGTCAGGAGCTGCCACTGACAGATCTGCCGCAGGGCCTGGGGATGCTACAGAGAAATAACTATACATCACCTTAATTCACTGGCTAATTGAAAGGAAAGTTGCTCTCCCCTGTCATTTCCAGCTTGGCATTTTATGCAGACAAATTATATTCTATCCCCCATTTGGACAGGCTCCCTTCAAAACTCTCTGCTGGCCACAGCCTAGACAAACTTCCTCCCAGCAACAGGCTGAGAGTTTCTAAATACAGGGATGTTCCCTTTTGGGCTTCTCAGGAGAAGTGAGGTCCTAGGTCCCAGAGGGTCCCCTGCAAAGTGCACCCAAACAAATCTGCACCGCTACTCTGCAGAGTAAGTGCAAGGACAGACCTGTGTATTCTCATCTGCAGTGTCTCTGTAGGGCACATTGCTCTTCAGCATCCTGGGGGCTTTTCCAGAAGAAATATTGGTGATTGAGGGCTGCCTTGGCTGAGATGCGTCTGTTGGGGTCATACAGTAGCAATTGCTGCCAAGAGAAAAACCCAAGCGATTTAGCATTCTAAAAGTCGAATGCTGGATTGCACCTAGGCCCTGTCCTGCTGTATGTAACACTGAGAGAACTGAGGGAGTAGTTCTGCTGGACATGTGTGTGACTGTACCCCAGAGGATGGAATTTTGTGGATGGTCGTTTTGCTGAGGCTTGGTTATCATGGCAATGCACCTCATTCAGGCTGTTACACAGGCTGGAGATCTAAGCTGGGAATAGCTGTGTCTGCTCTTGTGTCACAGACCTCTGCATCCCTGCCTTATGCTTTTTCAGACAGCAGACCACCCATTAAAACTTTCCAATGAAAAGATTAAACCAAAGAGCCCGTGGCTTAAGGATCAAGAGGAACCCACAGGCCTAGACGGATCAGCTCCAAACATCCCTGTTGCCTGCTCAGCTTGAAAAGGTCCTCCCTGCCTGCAAGCCTTGTCCTGAACCCCTTGCTCACCATCAGTAAGTCTCGGCCATCCCGATCTAATTTGGGAACAATTTCCTTCATCTCCTTCCTTGTCCAGCGGGGAAAGTCTCCCTTGTAGTCAGGCAGCTGGGTCACCCCAGGCCAGGTTGCCTCAGTGGGAGTACCCAGGGTGCGGAAGATCCGGAAGAGCTGATCAATCTCGGAGTCCCCTGGAAAGAGGGCTTTCCTGGTCACCTAGGGCAAAGGACAGCTAGTTTCCACCTTTGCATCAGCTTTGGGCTCTAGTTCCCTTTAGGCTGTCTATTTCAGATGGTCTTTTATCCTTCTTCTGTCCCTAATCTCCTTGCAGTGGCTCTTGCAGGCTATCCCCCTCGCTTATATATTCTCCCGGGCTCTGCTGATCTGCAGATTGGGGATTTTGGTAAGTAGAAACACTCTTATCATGCTGCTAGGACAAGAAGAGCTATTGAAAGCAGAGTATGGGCTCCTGGGATACCAGCAGCTCGGAGCAGTAGCTGTGCTATGAAGTGCCAGTTCTCTGCAGTCCACTTGGGGGCAGCAGTGGTGGCAGATCCCTTTGAAAGCCATCAAAATGTCATAGCCAGAAGACTGATAATTACCCAACTTGCAAGGAGTGGCCTGACACTGCAGCCAACCCAAAACTGCAGCTGGATTTCAGATGCTCTTACACCTTCTGCCAAGTCCCTGCTGGTGATTGATAGACTTCTCTCTGAGTTAAGGATCAGCTAACCCTCAAGTGATATTTCCTGTGATACGGTTGTCTTATCTGTGATACACTCCCAGCTCAGGTTGTCTCAGGTTCTTTCCCTTCTTCCACACTCTCCATTGCACTTGCATCCTCCCAGCTCATTGAAGAGACCATAAAAAGCATCTTACCATCTCTGCAAAGATGCAGCCGATGCTCCAGATATCCACAGCTGTTGAATAGTATTTGCATCCCAGCAAGATTTCAGGGGCTCGGTACCACAAGGTGACCACCTGAGAAAGAAGATACAAATGAGACTGGTGTAGTTTCTCTGTCTGAACCTAGAGACATGAGGGCTCTCTTAGCTGTGTCCCTGTGTCCGGCACTATTCTTCTTTCACAGCATCATTCCAACCTTAAGACACCAACTGCAGTGACTAAACAAATCAGAGCAAATCTCAATCAAGAGACACCTTGGCAACAACAACAAGATGGGAATTAACATATCACCCTTCAACAGGACACCCTGGAATAAATAATCCCTCTTCAGAAAAGGTGGGGACCCAGCGTGTAGGTGGGCTGCGGTAGAAGCAGAGCCAGCCCACATCGTGTGGGCACCAAGTAAGCCCTTAGCTGCAGGCTGGGGTAAGGGCCTGTGTCTGGGCACAGCTGTGCCTCAGCTCTGGGTTGGTCACTGGTGATACATAGATTGTACATCCTGCTTTCAGGGGACTACAGTACCTCGTGAGTGTATGTGCGCAAAGGGACTCCAAAAGCTCTTGCTAGTCCAAAATCAGCTAGCTTAATGGCTCCTGCTTCATTAATGAGCAAATTCTGTGGCTTCAAGTCTCTGTGGATGACTCTGTGCGAGTGGCAGAAGCTCACACCTTGCAGCAGCTGGAAAAGGTAGTTCTGGGGAGAAAAGATATTTCAGATAAGGCTGCAATAAAACTACATGGAGGCTTGGATCATGTGAATCTACGCTCTGCACCATTTACAGACCCATGTGGGAAATAGGGTCTTGCTCTAATGTAGCACGAAGCTTATGAGGCAATATTCAGATATGCACTAACTGCTCGCCCTCTACCCTGGAGCAAGACTGCAGTCCAAGCAGAGACAGCCCCTTCTACCCCTCCGTCGCTCGGCAGGACATGCCTCAGCTAGTCTCGTATCAGCACTTTGTGCTGCAGCAAGCCAGGACAGAGAGCCTGGAAGCACCCAGGAAAAAAATGCATGGAGAAGTTGTGCGAAGAAGCTTTCCCAGATATATGTTTGGGATCTGAGGGTCTGGATGCATTTGGCCAAGGATGGATCTCCTCCTAATGCAGCTTTGTGCTGCCTCTGCCCAGCAAGGACACACAGTTCTTCCCTGGCCTGCAAGAGCAACTTCCATCCAGTACCTTGACCAAGGTTAGGGGAAGCTCTCCAGTCTGGGATGAGTCCATATACTTCTTCAGGTCCTGATTCAGGTACTCAAACACCAGGTACAGTTTCTTCTGGCTGTGCACAACATCCAGGAGCCTGCGGGGGAGATCCAGACGCTTCCTTGATGGTGGTAACCCATGGTAGCTGGGGTGCCGCCATCTCACAGGTCCTCACCCACGTGAGCCAAGCCAAAATGGTGCCATACTCTCCCCCTTACCTTACAATATTGGGGTGCTTGAGCTCCTTCAGCAGCGAGATCTCACGGATAGCAGTGCTGGGGACGCCCTCGGTCTCCCTGTGTCGGAGTGAACGGTGGGACATGTGCAAGGGCCAAGGTGAAACCAGGGGCTGGGCGGGGGGACAGGCCCCTCCCGCCATGGCTGCCTGCCCCAGCAGCGCCCGGCAAGGCCTGTGCGGCCCTTGCTCCTTGCGGCCGCCCCATTGTGGCGTTGTCCCCACTCACGAGTCCAGGCGGATCTTCTTGAGGGCCACCAGCTGCCCCGTGCGCTTGTTGCGGGCCTTGTAGACGACGCCGTAGGTGCCCTCGCCGATCTTCTCCACCTTCTGGAAGGCCTCCTGGAAGGCGTCCATTGTGCCGCCACTCGGCCTCGTAGCAGGGTGAGGGCAGAAAGGCTGGCTTTTGAGGGAAAAATAAACCCCGAAAAACAAACAGATGAGAGGGCCTCAGCAGCTGTCTGTCCTGGTCCCCTCCCCAGCTCAAGCACCTGTCCCTTGGCCTGAAGAAACTGCTCCCACCATAAAACAAATCCCAGAGTCAGGATGGGGGCAGCAGGTCCAGCTTGCCACGGTGGCCCCCAAGCTGCCCTCTTTCATCCCCTGGAGCCACTGTCCCCTCACCCTCCCTGGGCTTCTGAGCCCCCTGCAGCAGATGTGGCCCCTCTGCTCCATCATCCCCAAACTCCTCAGTTGCCTTTGGACTGCGACTGTCTCTGGACAAAATATCCTTCAGGAAACGCTGCTATTTTGACCCCTTGCGCTGGTGGGGCTGGTGATCTGTCCCCACTGCCTGCCTGGGCACCCTCGAGGCAAGGCGATGCCTCCCCAGGGTCCCGCTGCTGCCCTGGGTGCCACGCACTGTTCCTCCTGCCCTGGTTCCTCCACCCTAAACCCTATGGGAAAGGGGAGCTGGATGCTGCAGGGGCAAAGGGATGTCCAGCTGCAGGGGAAGGGGTCAGAGCTAGAAAAGCAAAACTCCCAGGGCAAAAATTGCAGCATGCCCTGAGCTGTTTGCTGGCAAGCACGGCTGCAGGATGTCCTAGCAAAGGGCTTGTAAACTGAAGTCGAGCAAAAGGACCACGGGTGAGTGCAGAGGGCAGGGAGCCAAGGACAGAGCTGCAGCTCTGTTTGGGCAGTGCCCAGTGCAAAGGGGATGTGGTGGGTTCCCTGATGCACGTTTGGGATCAAGACGTGCCACAGAAAAATGTCCTTTTTTTTTTTTTTAATTGATCTTGCGCAATTGTCGCTTGAATGTCAGTGCCCTTTGGTCACACTTTCGGAAGATGTCCTTGACGGGGGGGATTAATCATTGACTTGCCAGGCAGTGAAAGAAAAGGTTGAAAATAAGCATGAGTTGAAAATAAGCATCATGCAACAGCAGAATGATGGGGCCTGGGTCTGTCTTTTGCAGGAAGTGGGGTGCTGCACATCCCCATGGACAGGCAGGGCAACATGTGGCTCCTCTCTGTGCTTGTAGCATGACCCAAGAGGGGTTGATGCTGAGCCAGCAGCCTTCCCTAAGCGCTTCTGATTTTGTTCTCCTCTACCCAGGCATTTTTTTTCATGACCCTCGTAGGAACTTGGGATCTTGGATATTTCCAGCTCCAGGAAAAGGGATCTAACCTAACCATTTAAAATTTAAGGGAAGGTAGGAAGGCAGGAGAACAGACAGGAGAGGAGGTCTATGGATAAAACACACGACAAGCATCATCTCTTGCAAAAGCAGATTACAATCCTGCTTCCGGAGATGCAGCTTTAGACTTAAGACTGCACCGTGTGCTGCGAGATAGGGCTCTTGGCGACTGTATGAGGGAGAAATGTAAAGTTAAATGATGACTAAAAATTACAGCAAGTGCAGTAATGACTGAGCAATCTCAGGATCTTCAATCAAGTTGGTAGTATGGGACTTTGCCAATATCTGCTGCATTTTAATCTGCTTCTACATAGTGGATAGTTTCACTGCCTGCTTTCTGAACGCTTAACCAGGGAGTGTGAGTAAACAGAAAAGGTGACTGAACCCACCTCAGGCCCAACTCCTTCCAGGTTCAGGGACTCCTAGAAGTAAAATAGGTATGGCTTATTTTTATAGCATTTTATTCCCATCTCACCTTAGTAAATCCCTATTTATTTATTTATATATTTTGACAATTTAATTCAGTTGGGTGAACCTGGCAGCTTCCTCTCAAACAGGATGTTTTGCTCTGATGTAACACCACCTCCTCTTCTCAGAACTCCTTAAGTGCCCAGCACTTCTGTACACACCCAGTCTTTAGGAGGAAGAGTGCACTGCCTTACATTCACTTACATCATCCACGGTGCGAGGCCTAGTGCATTTGTCTGAGCAGCAAAGAGGGTTTTAATCATTTCGGATACATGTCTGCTCTGCCAAGAAAGCTCCCGGGCAACAACAGAGTCACTAACTCCTGCCCCGTGGACGTGCGGCCACGTCAGGCAAAGAACTTTATTCCAGTGCCCTTTCCCTCCTATCTGGGGATTGGCCCATGCCCTGGTACACTTTGGAGTGGGGGCATAATGTTTAGCTACATATTTACAGACATTTCCTTTTCCTGGCTCCTCCAACTCTTGCACTACGAAAGCACTGGCATAACTCAAGCGCTCCCTTAATCTTTTATCCAATAAACTACCACCCTTTTCAGAGCTCTTTTTGGTGACCACATGTGGAGCACCTCCATGGGCAGCTATGTCCTGATTCACAGTGTTTAACAAAGATTTATTGGAAGTATCCGCGCTCCTGGGAAAGGCTGGAGTGCTGATGCCTTCCCCAGCAAAGGGATGGGTGCTGCGAGGTGCCCTCAGGACATGCCGGTTCCCACACGCTGCTGCCTCTCCTGGAGGTATTTTCTCTGCTCCTGGACAGCTTGTTCCAGCAAGGGCAGGTTCATCCCCTCCACGCAGGTCAATATTCGGGCCTTCACCACAGGACCCTCACCTGGGGATGTGAACAGGTAGGTTTTGTAGGAAAGGAAACAGATGCAGCAGCAACCAGGAGAGCAGAGGTTCCCTCTGGCAGCACCGAGGAGGCTCGGGGCTACCTGCAGCCACCAGCTCAGACCTGCCCTGCGTGCTCAACGGTGGCATGAGCCACGCACCAGGGGCCAAACCTTGGTGACAGAGCTGGTGTCTCAGCTGGTTCTCCTTCCTTGTCTGCAAAACAGGGCCAGCTCACTCGTGGGCCAAGGTGGCCAAAATCACCTGCCTTTCCAAAGGAATTTGGCGGCTAGGCAGGTGATTCAGCAGCCACCATGTGAGCATGGCTTCCTGTGGTGACCGAGACCTTCAGCAGCCCCAGCATGACTGCTTGTTATCAGGGTGGCCGAGGTGATGCCAGGGTTTGCTTCACCCTGCTGCAGCGCAGCCTTGACCTGCTCCCGGCGTGAACCACCATAGAGCCAAGAAACGCTCAGGGCAGCCCTGGACAGGCCAGCGTGGGGCCTGGCGTGAGGGCACGCGCCTGCATTCCTCTCGCTCCGGCCTGGGGCTGTAATTAGCACCCCGTGAGCATCCGAGGACCAGCAGAACTGGCTTGCTATGAGGTGCTGCTGCAGTCAGAGGGGTTGGAGCAAAGCAATGGGGTCTAGTGGCAGTAAAGCACAGTACCAGGTTCATGAGCTCAGCCACGGTGCCAGGCACTCCTCACTTTTAATGAAAATCCCCAGGTTGTCCCCAAGGTAAGTGTAAGGTGGCTCATATAATGCTTTATCATCAGTGGGGAGAGAGGGGCTGCTCCTGCCCTGCATCACCCTCGCCTGTGGCTGCAGCAGCCATGGACCGTGCCTTATCCCACGGCTGTTTTGGGTGGAAAGGGAGACTCCACAGCAGTGCTCACTGGTCCAAGCCACCTTTCCTCAGGCAGCCAGGCAATTCCAAGCTTGGCTAAAAGCAGAGCCAACGTTTACCTTCCCTGTGCTCGGCCTCCCCCAGAACCATGTAGAGAGAGCCCAGCTGGGCTTGGAAGGGCTCCACGAAGCTGGTGTCGACGCACACCCGGTGCTGGGCCGTGCGGTGCCAAGTGGTGAGAACGGCTTCAGAGCGGGCCAGGGTCGTAGCTGCTTAACCTGGGAGAGGTGGGTTTGGATGCTCCACACTGCAGACACAGCGGAGCTGCAGTGATCACAAATGAAGCAGGGAAGGGACCAGCCAGCAAAGGGGTGGCCTGGCAGCTGGGGAGGCTGTGTTACCATTCCCACCTGCCAAATGTCCTCAGTGCCTCTCCATCTGTGACTGAGCCGTTGATCTCCCATGGGAAGTAATAGACAGCAGCATTTGGCAACATCTTGCTGAACCAGTGCTGAGAAGGCAAAAGAGAGGAGTTCCCCACCATGTTTCCATGCTCTAATCCCCATCTTTCTCTCTGATTTCTTGGCCCAGTGAGGCCACCCAAGTCTGCGTGCACCAGCTCTGGGGAATGGGGCAAGTGAAGCCACTGCAGCAACTCCCAGTGTGGCTTAGGCAGCAGCAAGGCCAAACGGGCCTGCAACCAGTGTGGTGCCCCTCGGCCACCCAATGCATTGCTCAGAGGGGAGGCAGCCCTGCAAAAGTCCTCCCGCCATCTCACTGCCATGGAGGCTCCCGAAACCAGGGCAATCCCAGCTCAGCCCCGTGTGCATGCAGGAAACCGGGGCACTCGCTTCCCTGTTGCCCCATGCAGGGCTTTGCCCGGTTGTGAAAGGCAGCTGGCACGGTGCCATCCCGCTGTGCCCAGGCTCTGTGCACGCTGCGCCAGCCTCACCTGCGTCTTCAGCTCTGCACCTCTGCAGCAGGCTCACACGTGCTTGGCATCACTCAGGTTTTGCTCCTGAGCTGTGCTGTGCAACAAGACAGGGATCTGCCAGGAACGCAAGATGTTAAATGCCCATTTAATGCACTTTCTCACATATATACCCAAGCCCAAACACATATTTAAAGCCCGCACAACCCCACATGCAGCATGCTACGCACATGTTAAGTGCAGGCCTGGCCTCAAACACAGCACGCTCCATGCACTATTTGGTGTGCTCCTCTATTACACCCCCAGCCCCACATGCAGCACATTGCAGGCCGTTGCAGTGCACAATTGCATGCACGCCAGCATGCAATGCCAGCATGCAAATGCCAACGTTACGCAGCACTGCGCACCCCCGCGTGCACGCCCAGCCCCAGCGCGCGCGCGAATGCAGTGCAGGGTGCAATGCACGCGCAGACAGCGCTGCAGCGCGCGCACCCTGTGCAATGCGCAGCCACCCCCACGCAGCGCCCTATAACGCCTATAGCCCGATACCCCCTATAGCTCGATACCCCCCTATAGTCCGACCCCCCCCTATAGCTCGATACCCCCCTATAGTCCGACCCCCCCCTATAGCTCGATACCCCCCTATAGTCCGACCCCCCCCTATAGCTCGATACCCCCCTATAGTCCGACCCCCCCCTATAGCTCGATACCCCCCTATAGTCCGACCCCCCCCTATAGCTCGATACCCCCCTATAGTCCGACCCCCCCCTATAGCTCGATACCCCCCTATAGTCCGACCCCCCCCTATAGCTCGATACCCCCCTATAGTCCGACCCCCCCCTATAGCTCGATACCCCCCTATAGTCCGACCCCCCCCTATAGCTCGATACCCCCCTATAGTCCGACCCCCCCCTATAGCTCGATACCCCCCTATAGTCCGACCCCCCCCTATAGCTCGATACCCCCCTATAGTCCGACCCCCCCCTATAGCTCGATACCCCCCTATAGTCCGACCCCCCCCTATAGCTCGATACCCCCCTATAGTCCGACCCCCCCCTATAGCTCGATACCCCCCTATAGTCCGACCCCCCCCTATAGCTCGATACCCCCCTATAGTCCGACTCCCCCCTATAGCCCGATACTCCATATAATCCGACAGCACCCTATAGCCCGACACTCCCCTATAGTTCGATACTCCCCTATAGCCCGATAACCCCTATAGCCCGATACTCCATATAATCCGACACCCCCCTATAGCCTGATAACCCCTATAGCTCGATACTCCCATATAATCTGACACCCCCCTATAGCCCGACACTCCCCTATAGCTCGATACTCCCCTATAGCCCAATACTCCCCTATAGCCCGATAACCCCTATAGCTCGATACTCCATATAGTCCGACACTCCCCTATAGCTCGATACTCCCCTATAACCCGACATCCCCTATAACCCGACATCCCCTATAACCCGACATCCTCTATAGCCCAATACCCCCGGCCCGTGGCGTACGCGGGGCCCGCGCGGTCACGTGGGAAGGGGCGGTCACGTGGGGCGGGGCACGTGGCGGGGGGGGGGGGG
>NW_010582649.1:0-18386 GCF_000705375.1 Tinamus guttatus | reverse complement strand
TAAGGTTCTTGCAATAATCTTCACTAAGCTCTGTTTAATTATTTTTAAGCACTGTGTTTTGAAATTGGTGATGGGTAAATAGGCCTCTGGATTACTGACTTGAATCCCAGCCTAAATGGGTACTAACTCAGTTTTAATGACTCTCTTCTTGATGGCCTGTTTTAGTTTTAACCTATTTCATACTAAATAAGTCTCCAAATAAAGGGAGTCTTTTATTAAAAGGAGGACAGGCTTTAAAAAAGTTAAAAATGAATTATGAAAAGACAGTACTGTTTCCACCTATTCTATAGGTTGTAAATAAGGATTTTGATCTTTGGCTGTCATTTGTCTACTTCTCGGAAGCACTAAACACTAGTTTCAGACTTGGTGTTCCTGGTTTTTTTTTTTTTTTAAACTTTCTTTGTTCAGTCAAAAAGTTTTAGAAAGTATTGCTATCAGGCTTGTCTTTAAATAGTGAAATTTATTTGCAGATGCATGAAAACATCAAAGAACTACAGTTAGTTTTACCCATAGTAAAGTTAGTTAGTTAGTTACCCATAGTAAAGTTAGTCTTACCCGTAGTTACCCTGTAGTTTATATTAATGCATAGTTTGAGGTTAAAAACAGCATATCCTTCCCACTTGAAGGATGCCAGATGAGTTTAAGCTATGTTCAGAACACTGCTCTTCCCAAAACGCATATCTTGCATTAAAAAAGCACAGACATTATATTACATCATGCATAAATGTGCCAGATGGGCTGTGGATTGAATAAAGTTCTGATTCTCAGAAGAGCTGTCCAACTGTTTTAGTGCTTTGGTTGCTTAAATGTAGTGTTGCCAGTCTTGAACATTAGGGACTAATGCTATTCACTTCCCTTATTTCTCAGAAGCTGGTAAATGTTCTGAAAGATAGTAAAGGCATTTTGAGAAATTTCTCACTAGCAAGTGAAATCTTAAGACTGTAGCCTCTCAGTCAAATATCTTTACTGTCCCTTGAAATTATAAGGGGCAAGAGTGAAGAGGGCTCTGTAAATAGTCAAAGCTATGAATATTAAGAATTAGCAAAGCAAGTGAAGAGGGCTCTGTAAATAGTCAAAACTATCAATATTAAGAAGAATTAGCAAAGCATTTAATGTTTTGTTTGTTTGTTTGTTTTTATATATATCCAGAAACTTAATAGACCAGTCGTGTTTGCCTGAACCTTAAGGAAAACAGTAGTTCTAGTGAAACACATTTAGCTAGAGACACAGTGCTGGTGACTTACAGATTGAAAAAAGTCAGCCTTCTTGCAAAGTTGTTTGTAGTCACAACTTTGACTTGCCCATGCAGGGCACTGCCCTTTTTAAGGGAACTCTTATAAAAATAGTAGAAGTTGGTGGGAGTTCAGGGATGGAATCTGGGGAGTGGAATAATGTAGTATTGCCTCTAATCTTTCAAGACAAAAATTAATTACCTAATACTGACATTACTTTAAAAAGTGAAAACATTCAACTGCACTGTATCTTCAACAGAAGGACAGTCTGATCCAACCCATTAACTTACACATGCCCTGATTTTTAAATGGTAGTGAGCGTCTGGCCTTCCTTCTTTTATTTTTGTATTAATCCTTTTAGCCATGGAGGCTTCAAAAATACATGAATGTTATGTAGGATTAGAAAGAAATGCATTGCAGCAGAGAAAAGGACAGTGCTCTAGCTTTCTAAAATGAGAAAAGGACAGTGCTCCAGCTTTCTAAAATGTGCTTGCTGAGTTCTGATTTTCTGATTTACCCAATCTTTTTTTTTTTTTTTCTTTCCCCCCTCTCTCTCCGAATCTCCACCACGAATACTTATGCTTGCTTCCCTATCATAACATTCCCTTCACACCCCCTACCATGACAATTCTTCACAGCCTTGTTCATCGTGGACGGCCTGAGCCTCTGGACCTTCATCTGGGCATGTTCCTTCCTACCCTTCTCACCCAGGCAACCCCAGAACAGCAGGATCGCTTCTTCATGCCTGCCTGGAACCTGGAGATCATTGGCACGTATGCCCAGACCGAAATGGGCCATGGTACAGTACATTCCCTAAATGCTATTTTTAAGCATGGTTTTGTGTGTGGAGAACTTCCCTGTATAGGAAATAATGGTGTGTGTTTATGCCACAGTCTTTACATATGCGGTGGTGGCCATAGAGAAAGAGAGACTGCCTCTGAAATTTTTAATAGATGATAATACCACATGCAGCTTGACCTTATTTTTCTCCTATGGGAGAGGTTGTGATGTCTGTGATTTTGATATATGCGCGTACCAAGTGCCCTTCAAACCAGTGCAAATGATTTAAAAAAGAAACACCTTGTATATATGGATATGGTGATGTTAATGTGATGGCATCCATTTGTTTCTACACTTACCATTCTTTCCAAAATGATTTCTGCTTTACTCTACTTAGCATTCAATGTGAAGATAAAAGGACAAAGTTTTAAGATCCTAAAAGTGATGCTTTTAAAAAAAAGAGCAAGCTGCTTTTCAGCTTGGGACTGACCCTGGATCAGAGACCATGTGGAAAACTTGGTTCCATTGCCCATGTTTTGCAGGGGTCTTTATCCCCCAGCTCCTTAGTTTACTCCTCTGTGTTCTTTTTAATTGGACCATGAAATGGTTTCTGCTAGCTGTGTCTCAAGTAAACTTTATTCTTTGCTATTCCTTTGCTTTTGAGCTTTGAAATGGATTGTGATAACTCCAGCAGTATTTTGGCTGCAGCATTTTTTTTAAAAACACTTTCTGAGTTTCAAAGGGAGCATGCTATGTCTTGTGAAAACTTTAATTTCGACACCTGAGAGTTGCAGATGAGAACTTTTCTTTTTCTAAAAATGAGCGGGATCCACCTTTGTGCTGAAGTGAAGTAAAAAGACTGAATGAAGCGTAAAATAACTGCAAGTCTGTGGAGAGTCTCTTCCATCTAGTGAGGTTTGAAGAAGCCTGCCAGGAAAGTAAGTCCGTTAAGCTGCTTGTGGGATTGCTGCTGTTGAGCTCCACACTTTGGAGGTGATGTCCTGTTTCTTGGTGAAATGCTTGCACAGAGTATCTCGCTCTGTATTATTCTGTCAGTCTGGACTGCCAGGAGTGCTTCTAGCTTGGCTAGCTTTATCTTAAAGGCATGGCCATACATCACAAATGCAAAGAAAATGCCGTTCGGTAGGACAGGTATGCATGAATTGTTAAGTGAAGATTTGAGGTCAGAAGATAATAGAGACTGGAATTGTTACCTTCATCTTTTTTGCAGTCTCTTCATCTAACTGCAACAGTAACTTGGTGTATGCATGCTATTGCTTGTGCTCGTGGAGCTATAGGTGATCTCATTTGGGAAAAACTGCTCTATTGAGTGAGGGGAATGTAGGCCTGAAAAGGAAATACAGATGGGCACTAATTATTCCCTCTTGTAGCTGAGAAGTATGATTGTTATTCTGCAATTGATCAGTTCACGATTTTAGTCACAGCAGATGAGTGGGACTCTATGGAGATTTTTCACTGAGAAAATGCTCATGCTGTGCACTAGGAAAAAAGTGTCAGATTGGAGGTGCTTGGAAATTAGTCATGGAACATTGTAAAAAATAGCATGTTTCCGGAGAATTACTTTCAAGTTCCAGAATACAGCCTGATTTTTCCCTTTCTCAATTGGTTGATATTTAGTCCATTATAAAACCTGAAAGATAAAGTTAAAATGCGCATCACTACTGGAGTTCAACTTTCCATTGTCTAATTCTGTCCTTGTTTTGTGATTGACTTCCTGTCAAAACCAAATGTGGTTGCTTGTTTGCAGGATCTCATCTTCGGGGCCTAGAAACCACAGCCACTTATGACCCAGCTACACAGGAATTCATTCTCAACAGCCCCACTGTGACCTCCATTAAGTGGTGGCCAGGCGGACGTAAGTACATGTGTCTGTTTAAGTCTAGAAGATGAGTGAAAAACATAAGGAGGTGAGTTGTATGTATTCTATCTGCAGCATGGTAATGAAATTTGATTCAGTTTGGGTAAATTTGGTAGTTTGCTTTCAGCCAGCTAGCAGCCTTAGCAGAGCTCCGTAAGGCTTCTGATTATCTGGGCTTTGGATTGTTTCTATAAATCAAACTGTTTGAGTTTGATATAATTTTTGATCTGTTGTGTCAAAATTATTACATTTGAGGTGTCTGAGGCAGCCTTGAATTAGGCAGACCTTTCTCTGGCTTCACTGGTAGGCTTAAGATTAATTGTATAGTCAAGAGAATCATAGTGGATAACATGGAGGACTTTGTCTAGGTGTAGAACTCGGATGGAAATCAGTGCTGTAATTACGTTAAATATGGTGTGGTTAATATAACCTCAGATCCTGCCTCAAGGAAGTGGGAGTGTATGTTTAGTTTGTTAATTTTCTTTGATTTCCCCTCGTTTTGCAGTTGGAAAGACCGCGAACCACGCCATCGTTCTGGCGCAGCTCTACACCCAGGGCCAGTGCAAAGGGCTGCATGCCTTCATCGTTCCCATACGGCAGCTGGGCACCCACGAGCCTTTGCCAGGTAGGAATCTCCGGAAGGGTTTAGGACTCCTGTACGCATTAGATCTGTCTCTCTGCAGCTTTGTACAGCTGCATGTGTCTTGTTAAGGTATGTGCATATCTCTCAGTGCAGCTGGGTTTTGTCTTGGCAGGCATTACGGTGGGTGACATTGGGCCAAAATTTGGCTATGACGAAGTGGATAATGGCTATTTGAAAATGGACAACTTCAGAATTCCTCGGGAGAACATGCTGATGAAATATGCTCAGGTAAAGCAGGAAGCTTTAGCATAAGCTGTTAGAAGCAAACACCTCAATGAGCTAGCACTTAACCTTGAGTGATATGTTAGACTCTACATGTCTAACTCCTTGTTTTCTTCAGGGTTAAATCCATCCACATCTCACTCTTCTAGAGAAGGAAGAGAACCCTTTTTAACTTTTAACCAGAAGCACCTTCTTTGGAGCCTCTGAATGTCCTGAGCGATGGTGGTTGAGCTGCGTGTGTAATAACTGACAGTTTATTACATATCTGGATTCCCCTTGTTGTTGTTGCCTGATGGTATCAATACCAGGAAAGGTTTCTTGACTTCACGAACTGCCCTCACTTCGTTTTATTTCTAATATGAACTCATGGTTGGCTACTGTGAAGTTTCCTCCTTCAGAGTATCCCTGTTCTGTTTGTCCTGAATCTTACAAATGAATCCAATTTGTTTTAATTTCTTCAGTTTCACTTCATCCCAAATTGCTCTATGAAGTGTGCAGGTAGTGTAGGAAGGATGGAACTATGATGACTCTTCTAGGACTGTTTGAAAAGATTTTGCCTCTAACTCCTGCCCAAAGACTCTAAATGAAGCTCAGAAAACAGTTACCCACTCAGCCAGCAAGGTTTCACTGTGGTATTCTGGGCTTTCTTTTAGATGCTTCTTGGGTAAATACCAGCGAGACCATAGGCTGCTTCTAAGTGTTACCTGATGAGTTCAGAGCCTGAGATGTGAACATGTAAAGGGGAGGAAACTTTAAAGATCAATAGACTGTTTTTTGTTTGTTTGGTAGGTTGAACCAGATGGCACTTACGTGAAGCCACTTAGTGACAAGCTGACCTATGGGACCATGGTGTTCATCCGAGCCTACATTGTAGGAGAATCAGCTCGGGCCCTGTCCCGGTCTTGCACTATTGCTATTCGCTACAGCGCAGTGAGACACCAGTCTGAGCTAAGGGCAGGGTAAGTTTGAAGTGCAAAAGCAGCCTAAGCCAGTGGTGGAATTCCCAAATGCTGAGGGGAAGGAGGAACTGTGATTTGATGCTATTTTACTTAACACTTGATAGAGTCTTAAAACACTGTTTTCACCTGAAAAGTGAAAATCTTTTATTTCTGACTACCCAATTCTGCTTTTTGCTGTATGGCCTTAGATACTGACTTGGATAGTTCAGGCTGCATCTCTATCAAATGAAGAAGTTGCTTGGAGTTGAACAGAACTTGTGTAGGAATTTACCAGGCATTGACATGCTGACCTTTCTGTGTTCTGCTCTAGGGAACCAGAACCCCAGGTCTTGGATTATCAGACCCAGCAGTACAAGCTCTTTCCTCTCCTGGCAGCAGCATATGCTTTTCACTTTGTGGGAACCTACATAAAAGACACTTATCGTCGTATTAGTGGAGACATCATTGAAGGGGATCTGAGCGAGCTGCCAGAGGTACCGTGTCTGAAAGTCAAAGGGCTTTTGAAGCTTCAAAGTAAGATTTGCTTACAGCATGGGAGGCAAGGAATCAAGCCTTTAGGCTGCTGCTCATGAGATGGCTTGCACTTATTAGATCCGATGATTGTAATTCCTGGATATGCTGGTGACTTCCACCTGTTTGCACTATTCATCTTGCAGAGCAAAGTGACTTTCTAGGAATGATTGTTTATTAACTGGAAGCAGAGTTAAGACTGGTCTTTGCTTCTGATGGCACCTTCTTGATTATCCTTCCAAGTAACTACAGTAGAATGGGTGACAATCAAAGTTTTGGGATCATATTGAAGAATTAGGATTATAAAGTGAGATTCTACTAGAGATTCTACTGGAAGAAATAAGGGGACAAAAGGCCACTGAAAGCAGTTCTGTACAAAAAGGCTTAATAAATGAAGAGTGCAGTAGGCTATTCATACTCTGAAGAATACTATGCATCATACATAGACAGGAAGGACTAGATGATCAAAAGCTACTTACATATACAGAAGCTTTCAAGAAGTGAATTATAAGGACTCTGTTTTCCTGAGCCCAGAAAAAAGAAAGAAAAAGCAGGATGCTGTTGGACTATGGACAGGAGGTATTGATGGTGTTTTCTCTGCGAGCTTCTGATCCTAGCAGGATATGCTCAAGCTGAGAATGTAATCCCACTGTTAACTTGTTTGCTTTTATCCATCAGCTTCACGCACTGACGGCGGGGTTGAAGGCCTTCACTACCTGGATTGCCAATGCTGGGATTGAGGAATGTCGAATGGCCTGTGGTGGCCATGGCTACTCCCGCTGCAGTAGCCTTCCTGATATCTATGTCACCTTCACCCCAACTTGCACCTATGAGGGAGAAAACACAGTCATGATGCTGCAGACAGCAAGGTAATTCCATCTAGAAACTTTCTTGCTATAACATTATGGTCTTTGTAGCAGAAATAGTGAGAGTATCTAAACTATCCTGTACTAACATGAAATTATTTCCACTTCTTCTCTTGCCCCGTTGATGCATATTTTTGCCTGCACCTACTCCTTGATTGACTCTACTTAATGTGACTTCTGATCCCAGTGAGCCTTGTAACATAAGGATTTGTTTGTTTTTCATCTTCAGGTTCCTTATCAAAAGCTACATGCAAGTTGGTTCTGGTCAGCGTGTTACTGGCACAGTGTCCTACCTTAATGATCTCCCCAGGCAACACATTCAGCCACAGCACGTGGCTGCTAGGCCTGCGACTGTGCTTATCAACGATCCCGTCAGTTTGGTGGAGGCCTATAAAGCACGTGCGACCTGGTGAGTTCACCTGTATTAGCCTGACCTGGACCTGATAAAAACACATGCTGAGAGATGGTAGTGATGTGCTCCCCTCTTCATATGAGCTTGTCAAACGGTTGCTGTTGCTTTGTTCTGAGTGTCATATTCCAAGAAGTGACAATCTGTATTAGGTCAGGCCAGTGTTAAATGCTTTAAAGTTATAAGAGCCTGCATACAACAAATTGCTCTCTGCTCCCTGTTCTCTTTTGAAGTCTATCTATTTCTTATTAAATAAGTAAAAGCATATTCAAAACATACAAGTATGAGCATAGCTCAAACTGCTTAGTGGTCTGGAGAGAAACAATCATATTAAAGCCTACTGTGCAGAAAGGGTTAAGCTGGGAGTAGAATAGGTAGATGTGAGCAGATATTCAAGCACCACATCTGTTTTGTCAAATGTCATCTTAGCTGCCTGTTGCTTTGTAGTCTAGCTGCAGCATGGATGACACTGGTCTTAAAAGAGCATTCATGCAAGACCTCTGTTTTTCTGATGTGTTAAACTAAAGTTTCTGTGAATTCACGGTCATCCTGTTGATGTGGTATCACTATATAACCAGTTTCTGTCTTCCTCTTTCTATGAAATAGGCTTGTAGAATCTGCAGCAAAGAACTTACAAGCTGAGTTGAACCACAGAAAGAACAAAGATGATGCCTGGAACGTGACTTCTGTTGATCTTGTCCGAGCCACTGATGTCAGTGATGTATCTAATAAATAAGAATGCTCTAGGAGCTTCCTATCCTTTCACTAACCCGATTGATCTTCCTTTTATCCGTTTTGTAGGCACACTGTCACTATGTGGTAGTGAAAATCTTCACGGCAAAGCTCTCGGAGATCAGCAATGCAGCAGTCCGTGCTGTCCTGACTGATCTGTGTCTCTTGTATGCACTGCATGGAATCAGCAAGAACCCAGGCGACTTTCTGCAGGTCAGTGACACTCTAATGTCATACCTTTATGAAGACAGACTCTGGACAGATTCCTAGAAATATACTTTAAATATAAGGCCTCATGAATGCTTACGCATAAGATCTCCACTAGTGACTGCCAAGTGACCCAGCAGTAGTGCACGTCCCATGGAAGGCTCTTGTGTTAGCTTTCTCTTGGGATCCACTGAGTTAGCTACTCATTTTCCAGTTGATGACCAAGTAAATGTCCTTTTTGTTGTTGTCTGCTTGTTTGTTTTTTTAATAAAAAGCTAGTATTTCACAAAGTGCTGATTTTTCCTCAATAAAGGAAGATTGACCTACTCTAGACTGTGAGGAGAAGGCTCTTGTGACTTGTATACTGTTCTGATAATCTTCTGTTGTTTGAGGGTGTTTTGTTTGTTTGTTTTTTCCCCCAAGGCGGGTATCTTGACAAATACCCAAGTTAATCAAGTGAACCAGCGTGTGAAGGAGCTCTTGGCTATAATCCGTCCCAATGCAGTAGCGCTGGTGGACGCCTTTGATTATAGTGATGGTTACCTTGGGTCTGTGCTTGGCCGCTACGATGGCAACGTCTATGAGACCATGTTTGAGTGGGCAAAGAAATCACCACTGAACCAAACGGAGGTAAAGAAACCTTATTTACTTCTCCTAGGCAATGTATGTCCAGACAAATAGTTTAGGGTTGCTAGTTCTGATCCAGTGATATCATCAGGTATAATTGATCAGAAAAAAAACATCACTAGTGATTATGGATCAAAACCAACAAACTGCTTTTGCCCCACTGCTTTCAGCCTGCTTATTTTAGTCTCTCCCAAATGCACATGCAGTCCTCTGTGGGATACTTCGAGTTCCTCAGCTGGGAGAGAAAATTGCACTCTGCCTAGAGAAACAATTGGCTAATCTCATTGAATTTAAAAGCAATTATCACATGTTTTTAATTTTGCTCAAAGACAGAAAGCTTTACATAATTTCTGGCAGATCTTCTAGTGCCTCCAGGCAGTTGTCCTGACTCTGTAGAAAGAAATAAGTTTGTCCCATCCAGTCCTGTGGAAACAACAGGGTGCTGCTTACCTGTGCTTAGGCTCTAGCTGCAGCTGTGCTAATTTTTTTTTTAAAAAAAAAAAAAAAGGGACTATGGGGGATCAGTGTGTCCCTCTTCTATCAGGCAGAACTGAACTCTAAATCCTGTCTCTCTGTAACCTTCACTGCTTTTATTTGATTTGAGCAGACTTTTATCTCCTACCATAGATTGCCAGAGACTACATTAATTGTAACCAAATCCTATCGGAGCTCACTCCGTTTCTTACTATTCCCAATTCTGTGAGGCTTACGTGCTTCATGAGGAAGAAGATTGCACTCTTAAGACCTCTACCAGTTTTTTTGTTAATTAATACTCCAGAGAATTGTCTATGTAAATAGGATTTTTTTTCTTTCCTTCAAACAAGAGATAGCAAGGAGGCTATATGTTTCAGGCTTATTGTCTCCATTTTTCGTGGGATTTTAGTGTTTGTCTGTTCTTCTTATATCCCCAAAGTGACTGAAGGTTTTTTTAGTGCAAGATATAAAGAACTAAGTACTTCTGAAACTCAGGCCTGATGATCTAACCACTGTTTTGTACTCTTACAGGTTCATGAATCTTTCCATAAACACCTGAAGCCGATAATGTCCAAGCTGTGAAGCCAGCTCTCTTAAACATGCACAGTTTTCCTGGTCTGAAAGCTGGATGTTTGCATCCTTTCTTCAGGCACCTAAATCAAACCTTTCAAATCCTGATAGCTGTAGGACAGTGAATAATTGTAACTTTTCTTTTTACTTCTGTAAATTGAGGAGGTGATTGGGGGACTGCATAGGGATAGATGGCTGTTTTGCTTTTGAAGTGCAATTATAGTGGGGAAAAAAACCTCTTGAACTTCTGAGAAAGCTTTATGGATTCATACAATAATTGCTTTTGTGAAGCTGCTAATTATGCAAGTTACTGTTATCTAAAAAGGTAAAAAGGTAGCAGAGTTTTACTGCTAAGAAGTTAATAGCCCTCAGGCAATAGCTTCGATGAGCAGTTATGTCCTTTTCACCCCCCCAAAAAATCATTACCATGTTTCAATCTTTTTTCATAAGACCAGTACCAGCCCACTCTCCTTGTTTAGCAAATATTTAGGCTGTATAAAGCCTAATTCACAAATTTGTGTGGCATCTGCATGAGATGCTACTCATCTGATGTAGTTGGGAACTGCTCTGCTTCAGTCTCTTTCTAGAAAATATCTCTGCATATTCCAGTGCATCCTTTGACTGCCCTGCAGACTCCCTTCCTGCCTGGAATTTGTGATCTCCAACGCTAGCACCTTACTCTTTTTGTTAATAATATTTCAAAGGAGAAGCTGCTGATGCCACTATGAGAAAAGACGAGTGGTGATAATCAGCCAGAAGCCGTTAATGGATGTTCTGCCCTTCTTTTAACCGTTAGTATTTTCAAAGCACTATCTCAAAGCACTTTACAAATGCTAGTTATTGTCATTTGATGTGGGGGAAAAAAAAAATCAGTTGTAGAAACTGCAAATTAGATTTGTATTGTTGAAGTCAATATTTGAGGGCAGAAATTCAGGTTGTTCTGGGATGTTCTTGTGGATCTCCTTTTTTAAAGGCACTCTTCAAGTGAATCCAAAATTAAGTGTCTGTATCTTTTTTTCCCACCCATGTATTTCCAATGAGCTTTCTCTGATCAGCTTAAAATCGTTTTTATACTGATTTGCACAATACTGTCTAGATGAACAGTTTAAAAATGTAGTTTTTAACATGACCTCCTGATACCTAGTGAAATCACTAAACAAAATCACTGCTGTTTTTCTCAGCACTAATAGCTTTGTCCAGTAGCAGATGAATCACATCAGATGAAGATCAATTTTGAGTTTAAATTAGTAAAGAGCTTCGACATAAGCCGAAATCCTTCAGCTATGAGACAACGTACAAGAAGCTTTTTCTCTGACAGCTTTGGTATCTGTTATGTCTCTTAACTTCGGATCATGTTTTCATAGCAGAATTTTCTAGGACTAACAATCTTCTAAACAGAATGTTCGGCTCCATGCGTGGTAGCTGAACAGAAATGCTTAATTTTAATTAAAAGTAAATAAATAAAAATCAAATTTGCCTTTTGGCTGCTGAGTTTTCCAGGTTGAAGGGCAACGCTGCTCTGCAGGATACCAAGGAGGTAAATGGCTCTGCCTTCCACTTGCCTGGTAGAGCAGACTGCTCACCTGCGGAGGGCCTATGGAGAATGAGCAGGAAAAGGTTAAAGTATGTTAATGAAAACAGTACTAGCAAAATGTATGTACAGATTTAATAAACTACAATAATGTGTTTTCAGATGAAATGTCCTTTTTCTTCCTTTTTTAACTGCTGCTCTCAACCCAGTGTGTAAGGAAATGGAAGGTTTTATTTTTCCTGCCAGGCTTTGTGAAAATCCTTGAAGGAATTCCCCATTGAATGAGTTGGGTTCTCTTTGGTTTATTGCTAGTGTGACCTTTCTGGCTTGGCTTTGCACGGGGCTCTAGGGCAGTTAGAAGTTATTCTTGCCTTCAGTGCTTCTCACAGCCCCAAAAAATAAAACTGATAGAGCAAAGCTCCCAGAGACACACTTAGGCTGTACTATTGTTTACAAGCCAGCGAAAGCTAATCACTGCTGATAGCAAAGAGTTAATGACACTGCTTTTGGCACTAAAAGCCATTTCTTAAATTTGTTTCTCTCCTCTTGTTATTTTTTCCAAAGTTCTGCAAATTCTCTACTTCATTGTTATATGGGCATTTAGGCAATAGTACTTTTTTTCCCCTCAGCGGGCTGCTAATGAGCCATGTTCCCAAAAAAGCACAACGTGGTCCAACACGGTGTTTGGACTGGCTTCTGCATGGCCTGAACATGAGTTGCAGCAGGGAATTGCTCCTTTATTTTCACTCAAGGGAGGAGCTGCTGCTGGAGTGACTGAAGCTGCAGCCATGAGCAGTAGTTGGGGGCCACCCACCATTTTCTGACCCCATGGGGTGGCACTTTGCTTCCCGGCTGCTTCTCACAGTTGCTGCCTCCCTCCCTTCCTCCTTTCCTTCCTCCCCTCACTCCTTCCTTCCCAGCCTCCGGAAGCTCCCAGTTCAGCAGAATCCGGTGGCAGGAGCAGCAGCGGCCCCCAGTCCCCGCTGGGAGCGGTAGTTTCCCCTCCTTTCCTTGGGGCCACCTGTGTGTCCCAGGGCTGCGAGCAGGGACAGGCCCATCCTCTGGCAGCAGGGAGAGCCACAGCCTCCATCTCCCTGCGCCCACACAGCTGGTGTGTCCGGGGTTGGGGCTGCCCCGGTCTGGCTCCGGGCTGTGGTGGACGTGGCGCTCAGGGCTTGCAGCTGCCGCAGGCCGCGCTGGCGCCACGGCAACGCGCTGCGGAGCACTGAAGTGGGGACAGGCAGCCGAGTTGGGGGGGACTGGGATCCCCAGGGGCGGCGGGGCCCCCCCCCTTTTTTTTGCCCCCAGCTCTGGGGGCAGCCTCTGTCCACAGGTTTGGGGTCCTCCCCGCGCTCTGGCTCCAAGACGGGAAGTTTCCTTCTCTCTCCCTGTGGCTCCAGCCTGGAGGTTGGTGCACGGGGCAGGGCTGGGGGTACCAGCCCCGCTTGGATCCTCTGGCTCCCAGTGTGAGTTGCTGCCAGTGCTCCGGGCCCTTGGAGGGCCGGGAGGAGGTTTTCAGGGCTCATCCAGAGCTTCGTCTGGGCGCGAGGCGGCGCGGGCGGCTGCACAGGAAAGGGAAATCTCTTCCACAGCGGCGCTGGCGGCAGCAGCGAATCGGAAACACGGCGAGTAGGAGGTTCCCGTTAACCCCCTGCGCGCAGCAGAGCCCGGAGCAGCTCCCGGCCGGAACGCAGGGAGGCCTGGAGGCCTCCGATGGTGAGTGCAGCCTGTGCGGGTGCTCCAGGGCCGTGCGGCTCCGGCAGCGCGGACGAGTCGTTGCCTGTCCCCCCGGCAAGGGGCCTTCCCTTTGTAACAAGGCACGTTATCTTCCTCCACAGGCTGCAAAATCCAGGCGAAGTTTAAGAGGTGGGTGCCCTCGCGCGCTGGGATCCGCTGCGGGGACAGAGCGGAGAGGGACATGGGGGTCGCTGCGGTCCTGGCTCCCGAATCGCATCGGGACCCTTGGTTCGGTGCTGCCATTGAGCTCATTGTGTCACTCCTGATCCAGCACCGCTTACCTGCACCCCAGACCCTGCGGGTTTGCTTATCGGGGTCTGGTTTTAGGGGCTTTCCTGAATCCGGTTTTGGTTTCCCCCCACCCTAGTGCATTGCGTAGAGGCCGTCAGCCTCTTGCAGCCCCTCATACTGCAGCAGAGCCCTTGGGGTACCCACGGCGCCGCAGACCAAACCCGGCGCGTGGCAGATCTCAGAAGAGCAAGTCGTGGCTGACGCAGGGGCTTCCTGGCCAGCAGCCCCAGCTCCTTTGCTCTATCTCATTGCAGGCTCCGTCGATGACGTGCTGGGCGACCTCCTTGGCTATGATGGTAAAAGGCACCTTCCATGCAGCGTCCCTGCATGCACAATGCCCTGCCCAGCGGCTCTGCAGTGCCAGCCTGCGGGTCCTTCCTTCTGAACAAGTTCCTCCTGACACAGGGCTTCCATGGTCATATCCCCCTGGGATGGATGGGACAAGCAGCCCCTTCCCTTTTGGCCCATTCAAAGTGAAACAGGCTCCCGTAGTGAGGGGGGATGAAGCAGGGAGCAGAGCGCGCTCCCCAGCATCCAAAAGGTTGTTGAGCAGGTTGGGCATCAGGTTGGGGTGGTCAACACAAGGTTCATCCAACAGTTAAAGGCTGCTCAGGTTCGTAAGGAGATGGCAAATCCCACTTTGGAGCGCTTAGGTCAGGAATATGTTTGTGGCCAGTGTCTTAACCGCTCCCTGCTTTGTTTCCAGATGAAACCCCAGCTAAAGCTGCCAGAGCTTCCCAGGCGGCCGGGGGCAGCACCAGCAGAGCCAGCAAGAAGTGAGTAGCTCCCAAACACGTCCTCCTTCCTTGGGGAGCTGCCTGGGCTCCCCAAGTCCTTCTGCCCTCTGCCATCCTTGGCAAGTCCTCTATAAATATTCTTTTTCATGGTTTTTCACTTAAGTATAACAGTCCCAGCCTGAGTGTCATTTCCCTGACGCTGTTCTCAGCCTGCCACGTGGGTGCGTGTCCCCGTGCTGTGCTCATGGGTGCCCTGGGGTGGCTGTGTGGTCCCCACCATGCCCCCAGCCCGGCCTGGCCCATCGGCCCTGGGTGACTGCTGCTCCCAGGATGGCACACAGCCGAGTTCTGGCCAGGGCTGGCATCTCCCTGCAGTTCATAATGCGTCAGTGCGGCGTTCCCAACCCCGGCCCATGTCACAGGTCCTTCCTGGAGGAGGATTTCTTCAGCAAACTCCCTGCTGAGGACATCGAAACTGCAGAGGTGAGCCCAAATTTTGGGAGGGAGTCTGGGGGTTCCAACCACCCCAGCGGGCTCAGGAGATGGGACAGGGAAACAGGGGGAAGATGGCAGAAGAACTTCCAGGTGCCCGGGGTGGGTTGGGGCGAAGGCAGGGAAGGTGCTATCAAACACGTCCAAAGCCTCTCCATCCATCTGCATGACCTCTGCCCGTGCTGCCACACAGGGGTCCGATGTCTCAGATGCCGACCCACAGGCTGTGCTGCAGACCCTGAAGGTAAGAGCATGTACCCACCACGGCAGCCCCTGCGAGCTCGGCGCACTGCGGATGTGGGTGGGTGAGGGCAGGGAAGTGGCCCTGGGATGGTGACAGTGTCCCCCTGCTCCCATCCGCGTCCTGTTGCTTTCCAGGACTTGGATGACATGGAAGCAGATCTCCTGGGAATATCAAAACCCCGTCCAGGGCTGGGAGAAATGAATGTGAAAGACCCTGAGAAGCACGACCCTGCGGGCAGAGCAGGAAAACCTGCAGGGAAGCTGCCGGCTCCCAAGAAAGGTAAGAAGGAGGTTCTGACTGCAAGCAAGCATGAAACATTTTAATCTGAGACAGGGAGCAAGGAGGGGTTTTGTTTCCTAAAATCCTTTTCCTGATCCCTTTTGGGTACTATCACAGACAGAGTTGTATTCAATTCCAAAGCATTAGGTTGTATTTAAGGGTAGCCTGTCACCTGTCCTGCTCTTCTCCTTTCCTGCTTGCCCCTCCTGGAGGGGCCCCCTGAGGCCTGAGGAAGCCCCTCCTGAGACCTGCAGCTCCCAGGGCTTCACGGGACTTTGTGTCACAGCTCGTGGGTGGCGGGAGGACGGTGCAGCGCTGTCTCTGAGCACAGTCCTCTTTCCAGGAGATTCTGCAGCTGTGATGGAGAAGAAGCCGCCCTCGTCTCCCCCCGCTCCCCGGCCCTACAAGAAATTTAACTTTGAAGGTAGGTTCCTGGGCCAGGTCCAACCCAGACATCTGTGACTCTGGCCCTGCCGTTTGCCTCTCACATGGACTGAGGGCTTGGATGGTCAACGAGATACAGAGGCTTCCACCCCGTCAACACTAGTTCAAATCCAATCCCATAGAAATGCAACTGTCGAGTCCGTGAGGTTCAGAGACTCGAGGGCATCCATGGCTCTTGGTGTTAGGGGTAACAGCCTCCAGCAAAGAGGGACTTGGGGAAGATGCTGAGGTCAAAGTTACTCTTGAGGCCCCATTGCGACACTTGCCTGGCAGTGCCCAGAGGATCCGGTCTCAACCCAGCTGCCCCACAGACCTTGGACTCAAGAACAAGCACTGGGGTTGGTCTCCCTCTCACTGCATCTCTGGGCAAGGCTGATTCAGTACCCAGTGTTTCCATGGGCACATGATGGAGTTAGTGCTTAACTAAGTGATTTTTGAGGTTTGAGCGTTTTTTGTTTGTTTGTTTTCTTAATTCTCCTTTCTTTCCCCTGTGGGGTCATTCCTAGATTTGGATGATCCTTTGGCAGGACTTTTATCTGATGAGGAACAAAATGCTCCCAAGAAGCCAATCCCATCCAGCACTGAAAACAGCTCTGTGAAAAAGCCAGATTTGAGCAAAGAGAAAGGTAAGAAGGGATGTTCTGCATCCTGCTTGGGCTAAATGAATAAGGAGCCTGGATTAGTCTGAGTGAGTCCAGCCTGTTCAGTTGAACACCATATAGTCCCATCTCTTATTAACCAGTATGAACATTTTTAGAGTCATTTTGTAACGGGGTTACTAATCCGGCAGCTCTCTGTCTGTTGGATGTTGCAAGTGTGCTGCAGGTTACAGAAGCGACCTTTCCTTCTGGGAAAGCTCCAGTCTTACCTTTGGGTCCACTCAGACTGTTCTGTGTGGGGCCAAAGGAGGACAACTTTATCGGGTTGGCGTTGGGGTGGCTGAGAATGTCACCAGTCCCCACCAAAGCGCAGCCTCTGGGTTGGATCCAGCTGCTCTGTAGCTGTTATGAGCACCAGGCCCCCTCATCGCTGCAGCTGGGACACTGACAGGAAGGGCCTGAGGGTCTCCCTGTGCCCCAGCAAGTCCAGTCTGCTGCAGAGATGGACACAAGCAGCAGCTCCTGGGTTGGGGCAGGGACTAGGATGTCTTGAGGGTGCGGGGACTTGGGGAGGGCAAGATTTGGCCGATTGGGAACTTGCAAGACTGCAAAGCTGCTGGCAGGCCCCAGAGCTGGAAATGCCGGTGCAGGTGACACCAGCAGTGTCCCAGCAGTGGGTGCAGCACCACCGCTTCCCAGCGGATCTGAGCACCAAGCAGTGCCACTTAAAAGCGCCACGTGAATGGCACGGGGGAAAGGGGCAGGCAGGGCTGCCACGGCCCCCGTGATCCCCGAGGCAGCTCGATCCCGTCCGCCCGGCAGCCCAGCCCCGGCTCGCCGCGGGCCCCGCGCGCAGGAGGGAGGAGCTCACCTTCGAGGACGACGGCGACGACCTGATGGACGCGCTGGGATTCGGGGACAGCCCGAAAGGAGACACGAGGAAGGGAGACAAGTAAGTGGTTCCCGGGCCGCAAAACGGCAGCAGGGGCAAAGCAGGGGGTGGTGTGTGCGTGCGATGGACACGGGGGCTGGAAAGAGGGTCCCAAAGGGCTTTGTAACTTCTTGAGCAGGCCTTGGTCCAAGCCAGGAGCTGCTGTGCACGGTGCCGTACGAATGCAGGGTAGAGAGAGGGGCCTTCCCTTGGGGAGCTCGGTTGTGCTGCATCCCCTCTGCAACTCATTGCCATGGGGTTGTGCTGCCTGGTTTTCTGAGCAGGGCAGGGCTTGACGCACCCAATAACCCAAGAAGTGACAAGAGCAGCCTCGTTTTGCCTGGGATAGCAGGATGGCTGCGGCAGGGCTGCGTCTTGAGAGACGCCCCCGGGCTGTGTCCCCACAGGGATGAGCTCCGTCCGGCCCGCTCCAAGCTGGATGAGTTACTGGGACGGGGCTCCACAACCAAAGCCCTGGAGCGGCCGGGCACAGCGGAGCGCAGGGAGTTCAAGCTGGATGCGAAATACCAGAAGCAGCCAGGTGAGCCTGGCTGGGGATGTGAGAGGACCCACGGAGGTGCCGGTGTGCGCATGCGACCCCAGTGGGATCGCAGGGGTGGGAGGAGGAGGGCGAGGGCTGGTGTCTTTGTAGTGTGCTGACTCGAGGCCACGTGTCTGAGCAGAGAAGGACGAGCCAGGGGATGAGGAGGATTTTGTCTTTGGCGCGTACCAGCCCTCGGTGGCCTCGGCGCCAGAGGGGCGGCCACCGCGGCGGCAGCCAGCGAGGTACCGCTCCACGCGTCTGTCTGTCCCTCCAGCCCCACGTCCCTAAGCTGGGGTGTCCCCTCTCGGGCAGGTTCATGATTCCCTCTCTCCACAGCAGGTTTTCATCTGAGGGCAGCCGTGAATCGAAGGCAGATGCTCCTGCCAACCCCGCTCCTGCAGCCGGCAGGAGCCCCGCGCGGGGCAGCAGGGCTGGCAGGGACTGGCT
>NW_010582648.1:306866-329881 GCF_000705375.1 Tinamus guttatus | reverse complement strand
CTCTAGGCAATTTTTCATCCTTGTTACTGAAGACACTGTATGGAGCCAAATCAACTAATATACAATAAGCTTTTGGGATTTGGATTCAGCCCCTGATTCTTACATAAATCATAAAGCTATACGTTTCTACTGGCTTTTCCCAAGTGAGCAAGTCTAATGCATTGTCCTGGGTAAGAGTCCAGCTAATTTCTTCCCAAGTTACTCATGTCCATCACTTTAGTTTCTCAGCTGGATATTGTGCACCAGGCAGCAGCATTCCAAATATAGCAACTATCACAGAAATATTTTTTTATAAAAATAGAGAACCTAAAAGCACTACCCATAAATAGATACTTTATTGTGTACCCATATACTACGATGATTTTTTGCTTCCTGCTTTTTCTTTTCCAAAGCAAAATGAAATAGCTGAAGGTAGTGTTATTCAAGGCATTTATGCAGCTCTATATCTATGCCACACTAAACTTGTATCTCATGAATGAGTGGATACTTGAATGGATGGATCTTCAGAACGCTTAAGTAAAATTCTTATTACCAAATTCTTTTATGAATTTTACTACATTGTGCCATTTATGGTATTTATATAACTAGAGACTGTAATTACATCCATTCTATTGGTTATTACTTTTAAAAAAAAAAAAAAAAAAAAAGGAGTATTTCTACCCAGGGCATTTACACATTTACAATCCAAGGACTTTCTCCTTGAATCTCTTCAGAAGTGGCCCTGGGGAGCCGGGCAGTAGCAAACTTGCTCTAGCACTCTGTTCTGGAGAAGGAGTAGTCAGCAGCAGGTCAACATTAATGGCACCTCATCTTCTCTTCACTCTGCTTAACATCATAATAGGAAAAAGCTGATGGGAGGGCAAGGGAGGAGATACTGCATTCTACATGAGAATGAGCAGGCAATGATGATATGGCCAAGTGAGATGGTCAGAGGGCTCCTTGGAGGCTCCTTCTCCCTAGCGAAGGAGGTGGTGAGTGTCATGGGACAATGTGTCAGGGTGAAGGCTTGGGGAGATGTTCTGCTTGCCGCTTGGCTCACACCTGGGCCCAGCAGTATTGCAGCAAAGGCACCTTAAAAGATCTTAGCACCATGGATTAATTAATTAGGGGAGTTAAACACCTAACAAACATCAGGGAACAAACTGCAGTCTGTCTCATTTAGGGCATGGTCATATTAGCAGTCAATGTTAGAAAAAAATTGGCAGCGATGCTTGAAAAGGATCAAGAGAGTAAGACTGAAGTGCACTTCCAGAGAACTTTTTAGGCTTGAGACAAGCTTGTGTTCATTTTTTCTCTTCTTCTGCTATAGCTGGGTGCTTGTGTTTTTGTGTGTGTGTTTTTGAACACAGAGGCACAGAAGGGAAGCAACTGTTAAGGAAAACCAAACGAAAAAATTTTTTTAAATTGTTTGGGATATTCTGCTGTCGACATTTTCCCAAAGTAGTATAGCTTGCTGGTTTACAGTACTGTTTGATAACACTGAATATTTGGGGGGGGGGAACAGAAAAAAACAAACTACTCTCTGAATAAAAAAGAGCCTGCTGTTGGCAGTGTGGAGATATAAATAAAGGTGTCCTGATTTTAAGAAGGGTGGAACTATGAGAATCATTCTATATTTTAGGACAAGCTTTCCTGTATATCAGGCTAGCTTGATTCAGATTCCTAGATATAGGTATATGGGGCCAAATTCAGTTACCTGCAAATGTAGTTTAAACACTGATATTTATTCACGTTATATTTATTCTCAGTGGTAAGCGCTTTTCTTTTGTTGTTGGTTTTTGAACTTTTAAGCTGGGATAAAAACAACCAATCTCTTCAATGAGATGAATCAGAACAGGTCTACTGCATGCACTGGTAGTTAATTTATCTAGGTTTTAGCAGGTTGGTGAGGAGCACTGTGGACTGAGCTGGGCAAGAAGTTGTAAGAAAACTTCATTAAAGTACTGCATACTTTTTAGAGCTTTGGGTTTTGAATACACTCATTTTTATTTCAATAAAAACAAAGTCTTATTCTGCAGGTACAAAGCAGTGCTAAATAATGCTAAGTGATTTGCAGTGAGTGTTATTGTCCTGTCCTACTGTATAATTATGGTTGCACACTTCTGAAGAAAAAATATATGTAAAAATGGCTTTATTTTTTAATCCTGCTATAATAGAATTCATAAATTACAGCATTACTCCTGATTAAAAACTTTAGGAGAACCTATTTCTAAAAACTGAATCATAAGCTGAGTATTGTCGCTACTTGGTGTTTAAAAATATAATTATCATTCATGTTTTCTATTGTTTTCTTTTCAGTGTGGTCTTACAAAATATTTCTCTCTAATGCAACCTGAGTTCATAAAGAATTACCACGAGGATTTTGCGATTAGTTTTTCTGATTCATTATGAAAAGGAAGAAGGAAAAGTGGGTTGGTGGTTAGATTATTTTGCTGTAGCAATTATGGAGATTAAAACTTAAACAGCAAACGTCTGACAGAACTGAAATTCAGAAATCTATGGAGGGCGATGTGAAGTGGAAGAATATGGCAAAATTTCAATTACTTTTTTTTCCTGATTATCTGCTTTAATAATTAAAAATGTTTTGCCTTTAAATAGTTCTTTTCATTCAACAATCTCTAGGAAGGGTACGTAGAAAGGTACCCCAAAATAGTATTAGCATTAAGACATTCATTTCAAGTCTCCTTCAATATAAATTAATCCTCTAGTCTTCATGCGTACTTGGCAATTTTCATGATTAGATCACGGTTACTTAAGAGTTATATAATGTAGTAGTAAAAAGCAGTCAAAAGTACCAAGCCCACTCTTTAAATAGGGCTTCCAGAAAAGCTCTGTAGCTGGCAGTTCCTGATGGAGAGCAAGGAGGTAGCTTATATTGTGGATGAAAAACAAGCGTTGAAGCTCTAGACGCTTAGGCACTATCTTCCGTTTAAAGTCTGTGAGCTCTTCAGACGTTTGGAACCAATCAAGTGTTTCTCAAAGAGTAGGATAGAAGATTATTTCTGCAAGTATCGTAAACTTAATTTGAATGCTTATTTTTGTTTTCTTACCCTCCTAAAAGTAGTAGACTATTTAAATAATAAAAGTCAATTCAAAAGTTTATGAGTTATAACTGTCTCTGGAAGGGATGGATTCATGAAAAAGTCTAAGCTGGGGTTGACTAAAGTGATTCTCCTTCAAAGTGATTAAATCTGTATGGCAAAGTGCTGGATTCTAAAGGTGTGGTGTACAATAAGAGTGTTAAATGCATTAAAGTAGGAAAGAGGAATTCAGTAAGTGTATTAAAGAGGGATTCAGTAAGTGTATATGTGCCAAAGTCATTACATACTGTCTCCAAGCTATTGAATGCAGTTAATGCAGTTCAGCCAATACTTACACTATATTATATGGATATATACCTGTATATAGATGTATACATAGCTATATATAGAGCGGTGTGTATGTGTATATAGAGGCATATATATATACACACCTATATATAGGTCTATAAACTATACAGTCCTGTATTTTACAACTATATAAACATACAGTAGTAAAACTTATTTAAAATATAGAAAGTACAAAGATGAGAAGTTGAGTTTAAATGACCAGGAGATCACCTGTATATATTTAATAGTGATTTTTGTTGTTGTCATACAGGATAATAAAGAATAAGAACAATTTCCCTGAGTATGACTGCTCTAAGTATTGTAGAACCTAGCCTGGAGGGAGTTGTCATACAGGATAATAAAGAATAAGAAGTATTGTAGATCCTAGCCTGGAGGGAGATGCATCACCAGCACAATATTTGCTCACAAATTTCTGAAACACCACTAGGGGCTCTCATTAAAAAGTATTATATAAAAAGGAGCAAAAACCTATGACTGATTATTAACTCCAGAACTGAACTATGACTAATTATTAATCTCCAGAACTAAACGGGTTTAATTGAAGAATAGAGATTATTGTCACGGTGATGGGAAAGGAGCTGAGGGGGTGAGGAATCCCCTGCGTGCACCTGGATACACAGGGTATGTTTCTCTGGACACACATACCTGCTTTCCTCTCTTCTTCCTCTATGTGTTTTAAAATACATGCAACATCAGGTATCACTTCAGCACCAAAGTAAATTTCAGAAAGCAGAGACTATTAGGAATATTATTTACAGTGTAATTGAAATGAACCTTAGGTTAAAAACCCCATCTCATATTATTCCTTCTGCAATATAATTTTGCATTAGCTTAGTACACGCTGAGGCATTTTACCAGTCACATTCAAATTAATGCAGTGGACCATATGCTGTTTTTTTCTTCCCCCTGACTAGCAATTTCATTTAAAAACTATTTTTAACAAAAAATATAATGGTGATAGTTTGCAATATGCATTCATAATGTATAGCTATTTGAGCCCTGTCTTGTATTTTGAGGCCATTCTCATTTTGCAGTGAAGAATTCTTGATGGTAATTTTCATTGGTAAAGTCATTGGAAGTTTGGAGTGCGCAAGAAAGGCTGAGTATGGCTTTTTTAATGCTATCAGCAAAATAATGTCCTTCAGCTAATATAAATAAATTACTGTTTTTCAAAGCCGTATAAAAGTCAGCTTTTACCTGTTTGGTTTCTACAGAATAAAATTGTTCTCTTGCTGCTGTTAGTCTCTATTAATAATGAAGAACTTTTCTGTGTTAAGGAGAATATTTAAATGTCAAAGGATTTTCAGTCTCTTCCTTTTCCATATCTTCCACTAATTTATCCATTCACAAAATCAAATTCTGAATATGAGATATTTGCTAGCATATCTACTATGGTTGAAAGATGTTTTTGGTTTAAGCAGATCCTTCACAGACTAGCTGAGAAAAATAGCCAGACCAGGGAGGATGTTCAGCTCCCTCTGCCTTGCAGTGAAAGTCCCTTCCCCTCGGTGGGTAAGTAGCATCCCAGTTCCCAGAAGGATAGCGGCAGAGGTAACTGTCCAGCACATGTCCTGCAAGCAGACAGCTAGTCTGACTAATAACTGAATCTTACTCCCTACATCTCCATGAAAGACATAACTCAGTAAGTATTTTAATCATTTTCCATTCTCCTGTCAGTCTTCTTCAATAAAACAAACAGAACTTTCACTCTTATGGTTCGTTCTTTGTTGTCTTCTGAAAATGTAGCTGAATTAATATTAATATTTTCCAAATTGCTTTCATACTTTCTAAAATCAGGCTTGGAGATGGAACATAATTGTGACTGCTGGGTGCCACCCAATGCAAGGCTGTGTAAAATAAATCTCTTTTTAGAGTACTGGAGAACTAAACCTTATTAGTCTGAAAGATGCGTACTGAAAGAAAAAGAAAAAATAAGAACACCTAGCAAAAACTTTTCAGGAAGTAGGTTTTTGAATCTCTTATGTTGTTATAGATTTCAGAGGAGTAAATTATTGTGCTGTTTTGTCTACAGTGGTCTTCCAAACTGAATATTTGTCATATGTTACTATTTTGTAAAAGTTAAATGGCTTTTGCATTCAGTAAAAATACATGCCTTGAAGCTTAAACTGTATAGATAGTGGAGGGAAGTACTTTGGATGCTCTTGCATTAAGCATGAAGAAACAACATTAATAAGATTTTTGAGGGAACTGTATAACATACTGTTGTTTCTATCAGACTATTCTGGCAAGACTCTGAAAATTACTGTATGGCATAGCTAAAATAATAGATTTGTGTTCCCCAGGCTTGGTCATAGAGCTCTTCAGCTGCTAGCAGTTGAAAGATACCATGTATTCAGTCTATACTGGTTCAAATGCTTGGGAAAAAGTACTCTGATGTTGCATTTACTGCCTTGTTACTGAGTACTAAACCATATTTATAGTTTGGTTCTTCCAAAGCAAAGCTCTAAGACTACCCAGTGTTAGTTATGTGGGAAAACAAAACCTCTATAAAACACACATGGTCCTGAAGCAATGAAAAATAAAGGGACCAGCAAATGCTTGGCTTTCTTGGCTTTCCTGAAGGATTTTTGATTTTTCCATTTCTGTTCAACAGAGGGACCAGCAAATGCTTGGCTTTCTTGAAGGGTTTTTGATTTTTCCGTTTCTGTTCGACACTGTCTAATCTAGATTGTTTTGCTGCGTATTCTGACTTGAGATTCCCAAGCTGCTGCTTCAGCCGGTCCAACCCTTGTCCCTAGAGCAGTGCTCTCCATCGTGCTGCTGGAATCGGCTCCTTACTCTCAGTGCAGGATACCTGTGTGCAGCCTGCTGCTGAGAAAATCTTGTTCATCCTTTGGCTCCTAAGGACAAAAGGAATCTAACAAAGTTTGCACAATTTTTACCATGTTTTTGTGAGTCAAAATTTCAAAGATTTATAACCATGGCTAAATTTTAGTAGCTTCTCAAATGAAGTCTACCTAAAATTCAGTCCAAGCAGGCAAACACATGTCAAATTGTATTTCAGGCACTATTAGATTTTTAAAATTATTGTAAAACTGAAAATAGGATGTCTGAATATTAACAACTGGTAGCTTTATCTTGCACCTTTTTTTCTACTTTACATATAATGCAACAGTTAAATTGTGTATGTAGGAATGCTGTCAGAAGAATTAGCTTTGCATTCATTTCTTTCTCTTTCCACTTGTCTCATTTGTACAATATAGTGGAAGAAGCACTGTGCAATATGTGGAATCTTTTCTGTTTGTCATAGCACGAATTCCAGACTTCCCAATGCACAACAGCTAAAAGGAAATTAATATCTCAAAAAAGCCATGAAATATAGTACATTACGAAAGCACATATGAGTATGTTTTCCAAGGTTATCTGAGAGTTTGTTGAAACTCTTCAATTTACTCAGTATTTTATTTTTTATTAAGAAATGGTGCAATCTTCTGTTGCAATCTGGACCTTTTGCTCATTTGAAAAATGGCTAAGGAGTATTGCTGTCCAAAGCCCAAATATCCAACTTCATTAAAGTAGATAGTGAACAGAAAGAACTATATTTTCTAATTGATTTACAAATATCCATTGGGGGGAAAAAAAGTCATTTAATAAAAATTGCAAGATTGTGATTATTATATGCAGTACAAAATCGACAATTTCCATAAATGACTGAAATAGTTGAATATATTTTACAATATATAAAATACATAAGGCCAGACAAAATGGGCTGATTTAGCAAGAAGCAAACTTTTCCCATGGAATCAATTTGTGATTTTTTTAAAGATAAATGATGAGAATACTGTGCAAAGTGTTGTGAGGAAAAGAGATATTAACTCTTCTCCTGGAGCATTCTGCAATGACATTTTTCAAGCTTGGAGGCTACTGTATCTAAAACTGCCAAGGTAAAAGTTAGCTTGACTGTCAGGCTTTCAATTCTTCCCCCAAAATAAGATGTTATCAGTAACATTTGTCAGTGAAGGCATAGAAAGTTCATCTGTTTGAGAGAGGAATCAATTACCCTCACTCAAGGTCAACCAAATGTGGAACTGCCCAAGCAATTTGGGCTGAAGCCTAAATTACTGGGGGCTTTTTGTCAAACTTTAGAGTAGGAGGCCATGGTAACTAGTTGCATTTAGTCCCCTTGTCATAAAGAGGTAGGTGCCTCTTGCCATGCAGGTTTTCACTGCCAGTAAATTCTAATTACTCTTCTAACCAACCTACTCCTAAGGTTCCTGCTTACAGTGAGAATTTGATACCTTCTTATGTTACGATTGTTAATGTAAATAAGAGGTACCACAATGAGCAAGGTTATGCTATCCTTGCAGCCATGTGAGCAAATAAATAAAAGCCCGGTATGGTGACATTGTATGAGAAATAGTGCCCTGTGGCTGTCACTAAAACAAGGGTCTCAGAAACAAGGTGTCAGCTCCTGAACGTTTTGGGAGTACACGGACCACTGCTGGTCATCCAAGTTTGTTGTAGAGAACAGTACAGCCTTAGAAAATGCTGTTGTTTTTGAACTTTCTCAGTTGCCTTTTGTTGAAAAAGATTGTGGATTTCGTCCATTGTAAGCAGTTTTCTTCTTACATGAATTTAGAAGAAAAAAGAATTGGTTGTGTGTTTATTTGTAATTGTATCTTCTATGGTTGTACAGGCTGCTATTAATCTCTTCCTAACCCTTTCTCTGCCTTTAACACAAAGAGGTTTTATGCCTGGTGTCTCATGTATTGTCTTATTGCCTAGTTTCTGGATTCTTTAAGACAGACATTTGAGTTGAAACCATCAGAAAACAACAACATTTTTCAATCACAGATTATAAAAATGTTGTGACTGAATTTTTGTTTCCAAAGAAGACTAGTCTTTTATTTTCCCATATAGCAAGTACAGTGATAATAATAATAATAACATGCCTCAGATATGACTTGGGCTCTTTTCTGGAGTCAAAATTGTTCAGCTGGCCCCTCTTGCTGAGGAGATTATTGCAAAGAACTTGGTGCTGCAAGGTATTAACCATATTTCCTCTGCCCAACAAAATAATTTCATAAATGCCTAAATCAAGGAGTGACTAGTTCCATTAAAGTCTGTGCACTTAAAAGTCCTGTCAATGAACAATGCTTAAACTTGGACACATCTAAATCATTTCTTAGAATAGTGTCAGATGTCATGGTCAAATTTATGGTTAGCTGTTGTATTTGATTTATGGTGTTGTCTTGAGTGTATCTTGAAAGCTATTGGTGATAGAATGATAGGTATAGAGCAAACACCAGGGAAAATCAACAGCTCATAAATACTACTTTTCATTGGCATGTGGTGCCACTGTATAATGGCACAAAAAATCAGGAAGATCACAAGATACGTTCATTACAAGAATTTTTGTTTATAGCTAGGTCTAATGCCCCCTCCAACATATGTGGCAATCTGTATTAGTCATCATTATAAAATCAACCTTTTCTTATAACTGCCAGTGCGGGATGCAGAGATATTGCAGTTATTTCATGGGAGTGTGAAAGCCTTTGCTCTGCAAGCAATACATTCTGCAGCTGAGTTGAGAGCATAGATAAATCCTGCAGACCTTGGAGCAGTCGGCTGTGCTAGAGATGAGGTAGTGGCTGGATCACTGTGGAAATTTATGGTCTTTGACAAACTGTGTAAAAATGAATACGCAGAGCCGTGCAAGAGTCAGAGATGCTCTGCCACGATAAAAATCAAAGCAGACGGGTATTATTGCTTGGTAGCAGTATAAATGTTATAAGCTTTCTGTTTCAGTCCAACCCTCCACTACTTGTGGAAGATTAGTATAAATCTCTCACCGCAAAATTTACTAGTAACATTTGGTTCTGCTAAAAGGCTTGATGGCATTGATTGTAGTGGAGGAATAAAAGTGTATAAATATAAAAATTTCAGCTAAGTGAAAGCTGACTGAAACTAATAGACATTTTTCATTCCAAAATATGAACACGTCACTCTGATGTTTGCAGGATTATCACTAACATGTTTCACATCCTCAGAACTTGGTTTTGGTATCATGTCCATCTGTGCCAAAAGGACCTTGAGTTTAGGCAAGTAGTTTCTCAATTTCATGTTTTTGCACAACCAATAAAAACTGCTTGCTTTCTTGCTTGTTTTCAATTCAAGTAAAAACCATGAGTTTCCATCTGGTGAGACTAAGAGAGATTATGTGCATCTCATTTCTTAGCTCTCACCAGCTGAGGATGGTTGCTGATAATCTTGTATCTGGCAGAACCTTAAGCAGCTCTGGCATCTTCCCCAACACATTTCTCAGGAAGTAAAATCTGCCTCACCACAGCCTACCTGCACGCCCCCCCCCCACACCATTTAGTAATAATTTCATCAGAACTGGTAACAGTAGCTTGAAGGCACATGTTTTCCAACAATTACTCCTTTTATTTGCATTTTATGTGCGTTTTGTAAGAGACAGTTTTTACTTCTCTGTTCTTTTGCTCGTCTTATGAGTTTTTCTCTAACTTTAATCTTAAAAAATATTGTCAAAAAACTTTGTTTTGTTATTAAAATCCAATGAACCAAATTTAACTGGAGTTTTATGAGACCAAGAATGAAGTAGGATTTCAATCCTGACACATGCTCCCAGAGACTTTCTTCCTGGAACTCTAGTAGAGCTATCTGCATTGCACCAAAAATATGGTGAAGTTTTGTCCCAGTTCCTCTCCTGAAAATGCTGTAGTTAACCGGTGTTCATAACTGAAAATACATTAAAATTAAGGTAATTGTTTCAGGTCACAATAATTACTGTGGTGATTTAGGGAATATGCCTATGTATAATTTTGAAATTCTCTTGGAGAATATGAAGTCTGTACTTGTATCTGTGTCAGGCTGAAGGCTCTATTTTTACTATGGGTTCTTGCAGGGGCTTCTCTTATCTTTCTGCTTTAACTTTGGACAAAGAGCTAGCAAAGAATGGGCAATTTTTGATGATCCTTATTTACATTCAAATGTTTTTGATCAAAATTCTGACTGATGTTGATGCAGGTTCTTGGCCAGCTGACAGAGTGATCAGGCATCATCTGATGAAGGTGTATGGAAGGTTGTAAAAGGTATTCTGTGACATGATATTTTGGAGAGAGGGAGAATAGACTGAAGAGGTTTCCTTGCGGAGGAAAACACGTGTCCAAGAAATAAGGAAAGGCCCGCTCTACTTACACAACTCTGATCCAAGCAGGAAGAATAGTTGTTAATGAAATAGAAATATATTTTTTTTGCTTTTTTTTATTTTTAATATATATTAATGGTTTATATAAAGCAATCAGAAAGTGGCCTGGAGGTTTTGCTAAGCTGTACATATTACATGCTGCAAAAATTTGCAGGAGCTAAATTGTAAACCCAAGTGTTGGTAAAAGTGGTGGTCCAGGAAAGCGCTGATCAGTATCTGAAGTGCTTGGGAAGGCCTTAGCCATGGGACCAGGAAGCTGGACAGAGTCATGGGGTGTCATGGGTGTGCTGTCATGGGGTGTGCTGTCTGGGGAATATCTATCCCGAGGCAGCATCTGGAGAGTGAAAAGCAGGTTTAGAGTTGAGCATGCTTATGCTCAAAAAACACTACTTTTATAAATAAGCCTAAAACAGCAGCTTAAGAGTCTGTTCAGCAAAGGGAGCTCTACCAAAGCTGTGATAACTAGCAGCTATAAGAATCAACCAAATGAAATATGAACCCAATGTGCTCTTAGATGAGTTTGTACTACAGAATTTGTGTCAATGACATTATCAATTTCTAAAGGACCTAATGTTCACAGTGTGATCTCTTGGGAGATTGTGAGGAAACAAGTGACTTCAAGCTACCCTAAGAAATTCCCAAGCATTTGCTATAAGACTGGGTGCTGGCCAGGGCCTTTTATCCTCTCGACATGTATTCCCTAAACAGCCTGCACTAAGATCCAGTGTATTAATTCAGGAGGAATACTCGTTGCTTCCTTTCCACAGGCAAGACTTTAGGACAATGAAGGAATTATTAAATCCTGTCTGATAAGGTACGGTAACCGTCTTTGCACTTCTTCATGCAAAAGTAGTGGTTATCTTCTATAATTTCCAGATTAAATACCCTAATTTCCCTCAGCAGTCCTTCCTCATGCTTTCTGTAAAAGGGCAAAGAAGATTTTTAGTAGCTGTTGGGATACTACTGTTGCTTTCAGGTTGAAATGTAATGTGTCTCCAGCTCAGAATTGATTATTTATATCCTAATATAGTTTACATACTTATTCCCAAGGTTTTACATTGGCCATTCTGGCTCAGGAGTTCAAATTTCATGGATCCTCCAGAATCAGCAAGATTAATTAAACTTGTTTTGCCATCTTTCTCACAACCAAAATGGCAGAGGACCTCAATTAACATCACTCTCAGGCTATAATAGTCTGTTTCTACCAGTCTCTGATTTTTAATTAATATTTCCCACCCCTGAATTTCTCTAATATCTTGGTTACCTTTGGACAACAGGAATTTTTCAGTCTCAATTGTAACTTCCCTCTTGTTACATAATTACTTACATTTTAGACCTCATCAGTGACATATCTCTTTCGATCAGTTGAGTCAATTGGATCAGTTGAAGAGGAGCAGTTGGCGAACACTAGTTACTTTGTTACAGTAAACTAATGAAATGTAATTGGAATTAATTATCAATATCCAGAATGATTTTACTGTTACCTGTTAACATTTAAACAAACAAACAAATTTCAGGCTATAAACAAAAACTCCTGTCTGTTATTTTTGACTTGAGTCACAAATATAATGTGATCCAAGGGGAACGTAAATAGAAGTGATATACAAGAATTTCAGAAAAGTATAGCTCAGCTAAAGATATGAATAGAAATAAAAGACTAGAGGCAATATTCTCTGTCATTGAATCCCTTAGAATAAAAAGTAGCAAAATCATATAATCTTTTCTTCAATTTAATCAAGCATTCATCTTGAAACTAGATAGATGCTTGCCCCTGCTAACTATTAAAGGACTGCAGTTCCATAGTAGCTGAAAACCTTATGTTAGTTTCCAGCTTAATTGCATTTGCTGTCATTTCATACCCATTTATTCTTTTGCCAGTATTATTCTTTGGTTTCAGTAGTATCATTTCCATCTCTTGAGTTTACGCTGGTGTATTTGCAGACAACAATCATATTGTTTCTTGGCATTAAATTTGCTAAACTAAACAAGGTCTGGGGCATCCTGGATTTTTTTTTTTTCTTCTTCGTCTATTCCAATTCCCGTTCACCTTTCACAAGCATGAATGACCTGAATTTTGCACAGTAGTGTCTTCCTGATGCCTAAGTCTCAGTATTTTGTAGCTTTTTGTCATTTCAAAGCAGATCTTTTGTCCAGCCCACCTTTGTATTAGGCCCATTTCTACTTTTTTTGTCATTTTTTTTTGTGAAAGCATTGCTATTCTGGCAGTAATGTTTGGGGAGTAGTTGTGAAAGAAAAAAAAAAAAAGGATGATTTGTAGAAGAGAATGAATTACTGTAGCAAAAACTTGTGGTGGGGAGATATGAGGGATGTGTGAATAAGTGCCCCTGGTAGGTAGGGCTACCTGTTAAACTGTGACCTTCGTTGTGTAAGAAGGAAATTGTGGATACTGAATCAGCTGAGTAATCAGGGTGCTGTGTGCACATAGTGTTTGTAAATATACTGTAAAGAAATATTTTCTACCGGCTAACTCTCTTAATAAAAGATTCATAAAGAAAACTAGTGCAAAGACTACACACACCCCTTTCTTGCATAGTAATTTAATCTTTCCTTAAATGACTGTAGTGAGTTCCTGTAGTGCTGTTCTGCTGTGTCAAATGCTAGCCTTAAGAATGAAGAAAGACTGGATTCCTTCTACCTGCGTATCACAGAAATGTTCTGGTCTGCTGTTACAATTATAGACTTAACTTAGAAGATAACACAGAGCAGCATTTGTGTATACGGCTTTTGTTTTCTTATCCTAAAGTTTTGTTCCTGTCTTTTTTTTCTTGTCTCCATGGCAACAGTCACTAGAGATGCTGCATCAGGTGTTTTTTACATCCAAATGTCTTAGATGTGTGCAATGACCTAATCCATACTCTTGAAGACTTTTAATTTGCATTTAAGTTGTTCCTATTTTCTAGGTTGCTAGGAAAATAACAGGTGATTGATAATTTAATATTTGGGGCAAATACATGGGTTGCATCCCAAATTTCAATGTGGCTGCTATGATCAAATAATATGTCTATTAGCTGTGTAAATTTGTGAGAGCTCATGAACTGAATAATATGTCAATAATACGTGAAACTCATAAATTGAAGAGTTGCTTCCATTCAAGTACATGCTCCTTTAAAACTGAGATTTGTAATTCTTGATCTGTAGAACTTCATGAAGTTGTTTAGCAATGTCTGTTTTGGGGGCAGGAGGAGAATGCTTTGGCATATTTGCTGTGCAAATGATTTATGATTTCTCAGCTCCCAAGGGCCACATTGTGGGTTAAATTGTTTTCCTCAGGAGATATTATTCCTTCTGAAGGAACAGAAAGCTGTTGTAATTACCTTGCTGCTCTGAAAAGCATGAAATTACAGGACATGTTGATTCAGGGAATTTATCAATTTGGGTCTCTGTCCTGTACACACATACTTGCTAGGAAGAGTATATTAACAGAAATAGTGATTATCCCACCGTGAAGAAGTTCATCTTTGTATGAAAGTTCTGATACCGTTAGCACACATAACTTTGCTTCTCTTTCCATTAATCCTCAACCTGGTATTCTAGGGAATGAGCTGTCCTGCAGAATTAGAAGAATCAGGTTCTTCCAAGCACAACTGATACCTTTATCAGTTATTAAGAAGCAAGCAATTTATTCCTAATATAGTATATAATTGTCTTTAAGACTTAACATCATTACTGTATTTAAAAGATATCAGCAAACAATTTCGTAATGTGTGTAATAATTAATGTGAACTATATGTCCTAAAGAAACCATCCCAGCAGGATGTCCATCTCCTATTATGTCCCTTGCCATGCATTCTTGCTACTGTCCTCATCTTAGTGTAGGGATCGTGTGAGCTCATTGATCTAGCTAAACCCTAACTCAAGGAGAGAAATCATTAGTCATATCACATCGAGTGAGCAGAAACACACACACATTGGGAATGCAGAAATCCCGAATCATCTTTGGAGCTGTTAGAGGTCCTCATGATCCTAGGTCCTTCGAAAGGTCTGCAGAGCTGAGGGCTGCTCTGTGTAGAGCTGTAGGACATTTCTATCAGACCTCCCTTAAGCGCAGCCCCTGATCGCAGCAGCCTCCTAACTTACCTGGGCAGGAGAATGAGGTTTTGCAACTGCCCACTATCTAATACTGCTATTTTCATCAGAAAATGAAATATGTGCAAAAAATGCCTTGTCAAAAAAAAAAAAAAAAAGAAAATATTTTTCTAAGAAAAACATTTAGAATTGTTGAGAAATCAGTAACTAAAATATTGCAACTTTTCCTGCTTTGTCAGTGTTAGTTTTAGAAACTGGCTGATGTGCTGCCACTCTATCAGTGATCCATTAATTTGATCATGGACATCATTAATCATGCATGGTTTGCATGGTATCGTCAAATCCCTATTTTATATTTTGAGAGGAACACTTCTATGAATAAGAAATTTCTGTTATGAACTCTGGCCTTCCTCTGTCCCTCTGAAATGTCAATTCAGGAGTCAACACCTTCCACAGAATGCTAAGACAGACTACTGGAAAGTTTTTGTTAGGAAGAAATTATAATTTTTTCTTTGCAATAAACTGGCAAGATTTCTCTGCCAAGTTAGCCTTGTGCTAAATCATTTATCTACTCTAATATCTCAAACCACCTTTTACTGTGCCACTGAAGAATAGAAGAAATGCCATTTTCTGTTAATATCTGCCACTATAAACCTAAATTTAACACAAGTGAGTTAAAAAAAAAAAAAGTTTTGAATACAGCTGTATTGATTGAAAATGCATTTAATGGTGACCCCCCATTGTATTACATCTGTGCTAGACAGTACAGTCTACAAAAAAAATCATTTTCTGTTTCCATGTCAACTTGACAGGGAAGAATACGATCAATATTTCCTTTTGAATTCAATGTGACAATTCTGTGACGTTATGTTTAAGTAGAAATGAAATTTCTGGTGTACAAAAGAGTTTGGCTTATATGGCTATTTTAATTTCAATTGTATCTAATCAGTATCAAGCAATGTTTTCTTTGTTGTAAAAGCAATTAATGAAACAGAGGCAAAGCTATTTTTTTTTCTATGATGGGATAAGTTTTGCTCTATTTTTCTTACATGACACCATTCAAATACTCAGATTCTCAACTTTAACCCTGTACTAAAATTTCCTTTAAAAACATGATGTCTCTACAACTTCTTTCCATCTCTTCAACACAAATCTCTTTGTGGTTTGTAGGAGGAAAAATCAGTAGGGTTTCATATCTTGGAGAAGGATCCAGTGCCACTCAGTCAGCTGACATGGATACTTGCAAAGCAGATATAGAGGGAGACTAAGAGGAAACTCCACAACCCAAGAATCAGGTCTGGAGATTTGCTGAAATTATTGCAGATACTTTAAGAAGCCCCATCTAACATCTTTTAGGTAGGACCCGTTTATTGCATTCTCGGGTGCGGAAGTCTGGGGAGTGATGACTGTGAACGTGGACCTGAGGTGAAGGAGTAAGTAAAAAGGTGGCATAGAAATTTGGCCTGTGTTCGGTTTTCACGTCTGACATTTTCCATGTCATGTGGTCAAGCATCTCCATAGCCTGATTTTTTTGAACCTTTTGAGCTTATTTTTATGTATCATTTGTTAATGGTAATGAGCACTTTCTGAGCAAAAATAAATAAGCAGATAGATTAGACATATCAACCTCTTGATATAAAGGAAATGCTTATGTTCCAGAGAAGTCAGAAGTACCTGCAGAAATAGCCTGCAGCTTTGTAATTGACTAGCTCCACGTAGCTTTCTTTCTCAGAATGCACACCTCTTAAGATTGAGAAAATTAACTCTCTTACTGAATTTTATAAGGGATTTATCCCAGAGCTCTGAAAGATCTTCCATGGCTGGCACCTAATAGTTGCCCAGGTTTCAGAATCAGAATACTTTGCATCAATATTAAAAATGCATTTTGCATTTTGTAGCAATTTGTTCTTAATTCAGTTTGTAACTTTGATTTTAATATCATTTTCAGTTATCTGGAAACAAAAACACAAGCAAAGCAGACAATCTTTGCATATTATATTTATCTCGAAGCAGCATATTTTTCTGTCGACTAGTGCTGGACAAGTGATAATAGTACTTGGAATGCATTTAGGTGCAATTAACTCGCCGTGTAACTTTGTCTTTCAGAACTTTCAGAACTAAGAGGAATTGAGTAGGTTTGCATGCTTTTTATATTCCTACCATTCATACCATTTGTCAGTTTTGCATGTGTGCTTTTAATTAGTCCAGGCTCCACCATTCAGATCTCGGTATCTATGTACCTGCTTTTGTGTTACAAAAGATAGACACCTGCAACAGAAAGGCATCTGAAAAGCTAGTGCAACTGCCTAGCGTACGGGCCAGACTGCTCGTGCAGGCCAAAATTGAATAGATGGATCGTGTTAGAATTCTATTGACAGCTACTTTAATTCAGCTTTTGGTGTTGTTAAGACACTTACAGTAGAGTCTGATGACACTAGTAGAGCTATACTCCAGGACCGCTTCAAATGAGATAAAGAAGTTCTTTTGTGAAAATCAGGGGCGGAGTATTGAGAAGAGAAACTTTGCTGTGTGTGACCAATACTGCAGTAACACATTATTTGCCTAGTATCTGTTTTGATTTGGGTCCAAGCAACTTTTCTTGGATATGACCATAGTCATCTTATGAATCAAAGCTGTTATGAGCAAGATTAGTGAGCACAAAAGGGATGTGATGGATGATAACATAAGCCCTGTTCACAGGAAATGAGATCATCTAAGACCCGAAGAGAAATATTGCAAAACTCAAACACCAGTAAATAACAGCTTTCTCTATCCTTTATCTAAAGGAAGCTGGTGTTATGTTCCTATAAGCCAGAAGGAATATAATTTCATAATTGAAACTGTACACTTGATCTCATACATAGATCTTTCATTTCATTAAACTTCAAGGAAATTTTGATTCCCAGCTGGATATTTCTTTCATGATTATTGCTGTAGAAGCACAGAAATATATATGGAGGAAAACTGTATACAGACTTGTAAAATAAATCCATCCAAGTGTATCTTTTTTTTTTGTCTTTATTTGGGCCATTATTATATATTTTTATGCTGCTGGTTAGTTTGAGATCACACATGGGAAGAAAATGTGAGAGACTTTGATTTAAAAGGAGACTGTTAGTGACCAGATCTTTAAGCAGGCATTAGTCAGATTAGATTCAGGTAATAAATAATTTGGTGTTGGTGAAGGTTGACATGATTCATGAGATCTGTGTATCTCTAAAATTAGAAATCTCCTTATCTTCTTTAAATTTGTAGTATATCTCATTGCATTCCTGTCTGGACTTGACAAATGTTCACTAATAAGTAACTTACTGGAATGCTAAATACTCAGAACTTAGTATCCAAATATCAGATGAGGAAGAAAATAGAAAGAATCCATCTTCAGGAACTTATATTTGCATTTTTCTGATCAGATAGCTTTCTTCTAGTAATATATGAGTATGGAGATTACAGGATCTTCAGAACCAAGGTAATTGTTGCTTTCTTTTTGTCAGCTGTCAACTGTTTGTCAGTGTCTCAGGGAGATGCTTATTCTTTTCCTCAGAGACATCACATTTTCAAGTCACATTTGTTTCAACTGAAGCTCCTAGATAAGCTGCATTTAGATAAAGAAACTTTGGTTTATGAGCCATTATTTTCCTTTCTTAGGGCATAGCCATTTTTCATCATACACAAACACAACGGTGGAAATACTGCCAGGCAGTTTGGTTTAATGCCTACCTAGCTCTAAACTCTCAGCCGTTTTAGACAAATGTTCTGAAACAACTCTAAGCAGTTGTGACCTTACAACACCCCTAAAAATTACAACCTGTTACATTAGGATGACTTTCTAAGCATTTCATATAAATCTATTCTGAAACTTAAGTTTATTAGTTATTGTCTGTTAAAAGCTTCTTTTCCTCTTTGGGGCAACCTTGCAGACATTACAGACCATCGCATTGCCTCCCTCAATCTCTTCTCCATGGACTAAACACTGTTTTTTTTTTTTTTTTTCCTAGTCTTTTCTTATAGAGTCATTTTGATTCAATCAGTCTATGTACTTGAGAAGTAATATCCTTACACAGACATGGATTTGTATCTGAGACTTATGTAACTTAGCCAAGTCATCCTTTCCTGGTGAGGACTTTGCATTTGTCTTGGCTGCATTGCATTGTCAGGGGTTTAAAATTATTTTTTTTCTGATTTGTCAGAATCTTTCTGAATTGTAATCCAATGTCAAAGTGCTTCTGGTTATTTCCAAACAATTGCTTTAATGGTTATTTTAATTTTACTGTGTGTGAGGACATGCATCTTGCTGGGGTTAAGAAATGGTCATTTGAAACAGATGTGGCTTCATGTAGAAAAGCCTTCCAATCAAAGCAAACTCAGCCATTTATGCTCTGCAGGCAGTGATACCTTTTCTTCCTGTTCTTGATATTAGTCATCAGTAAGCTCAGCACAAGATGTTTACAATATTAATGGCTAGATGGGAATGTTGGACTTGTGGCTTTGCTCTATCAGCATTTCAAAGTGAAAAATTATGAGAAAATTCTATCTTTATTATTCATATAAAGAGACAAATGATAATATTCCTCAATAAGTGATATTAAATGATAACTTAAAACAAACTTAATGATTAGCATAAATTACGAGCTAAGATAAAGTGGCAACTATGAAAATGCTTTTTTTCTGCATCTTGGTATGTGAATTTCATACCCTACTACAACCCTATACTTTTCTAGATCCGGATTATGACTGATTTTTACGAAACACAATCCAAGCCAGGATAGCCTCAGTGACTTCAGTGCAGCTATACTGGTTCATACCTGCCCTGTGTGTCTCTTTTGTGCAGATTCAAATTGGCGATTCAGGTTGAATTATTATGAGTAACAATTCTATTGTATGGGATACTCAGGTATACAGACTGAGTAGTTCATTTTTATTACACAGACAATGATTTGCAATATCCAAATGATTTAAAGCTGCTGATTTTAGCAAAGATACCTCACTCTTTATGAATATATATGGGTAATAGAATGCAAGCCAGAATGTTTGTTAATATTTTTGTAAGAAGCATCAGTTTAGAAAATAAAACAATGCTTTCAGAGAGACTAAAGATCCCTTCAATATGCTCTTCTACATAGTTTTTGTCCACATAATTGAATGTTCTGGGAGAAAATACTGCTTTGCGGAAAAGGATAGAAACAATTTCATCTACCATCAGTATTAATGTATGATTCCTCGTGAATCCTTAGTCCTTAGTATTATACATTTTAATCAAATATTCCCCATGGCCCATTTTCAGATCATCAAAGTGATCATTATTGAAAGGGATTCAGTTGTAAAACACCAAAAAGTGGTCTGAAAGGGAAAAAAAAAAAAAAAGACACAGAGGGTTCAAAGACTATTAGAGTCTGATTTTGGCATTTTTAATCACATAACTGATGATCATTTGATATTCTGCCTCATAAAGCAACCTGTGTCTTGGCTAGCTGGGGAAGATTTTCCAGAACTGCATATAGGTCTTTCAAGTTTAACCAAATGCTTCAAACGTAGGCACCTTATGGAAGAGCCTAAATCCCCATTTGAGCCTGGCTCATAGTTTTTTCTTCATTTAATTTTGACTGTAACACTTGGTAAAGTGAAATAAAGGTAGCAGCTTTAGTTGCTGTGGTTTTTATTGCACAATAGGTTTTACTGGACAACAACAACAAAAAGCTACAGGCAGTTTTGAATATTGAGCTAGATGCAGCCTTCATAACGAAGGGGCTAGATGGGTAATTTTTCTATCACCTTAACGTAGTATATTCCAAATAGCCGTGAGCAATGGAAAAGGATAGCCTTTTAAATACCCCAGCAAATCTGCCCGGGGAGCTGGGAGCAATTATAGTTCCAGTGGCTCTTCTAAGGTGCCCCTTCTGCTGCCTTCCATTAGAACTCTTCTAAGGTGCCCCTTCTGCTGCCTTCCGTTAGAACTCATAGAATTTCTTACAATAGATTCTGTCAACTTTTCTTTGTTCTAAAATCTAAATATAATGAAGAACATTTAAACAAGACCAGAATTGCAGAATCACTAGCAATGGACTTTAGTGTTTGTACATGTAGAGACAGATAAAGATCAAAGTTATGTGTTCTGTTTCCCCTGAGCTGATACTAGAGTAAGGATCAGTTGATTAGGAACAGCTTAGAAAATATGAAATCGAATGGGCTTGAGTTTCTTGCATATTTTTACTGATTAGTTTCTTTGCCCTTTTAAAATTAAAACAAAAATGGTATCCAATCAAAATTATCTGAAAGCTGAGTTCACTTTGTAAAAAATGGAGTGAAATCGAATGGGCTTGAGTTTCTTGCCTATTTTTACTGATGAGTTTCTGATGAGTTTCTTTGCCCTTTTAAAATTAAAATAAAAATGGTATCCAAGCAAAATTATCTGAAAGCTGTGTTCCCTTTGTAGGAAATGGAAACTTAAAATGCAATTGCTAAGGTGAATTATTAAAAATATTTATTTTAAAAAGGAATGGAAAATTGAAAGTCTTGTATACTCCTTAGAGGAGGAAGTATGATTACATGTTCCATGCTGTTTAAATCATTTTGCACAAGCTTTTCATGAAATATCAGGATGATAATTCATCATAGCTTTTAACTTATTTAAAGCATTTTCTTTGGATTTTTCATAGATAACTAGTTCCATTCAGAAATCTTCCTTCACTAAATGATTCTAGTATACAGAATAATGAGTATTGAAGGTAGGATTCTCAGAAACTTTAAATTCAGAACTACAAACTTAACTGATTCAAGCTACTTCCTCAAAGGTAAAAATTGTGTATAGAGCCTTTACTTTTTATCTTTCTTAGCCCCAGTACTGCCCAAATCTGACCTTTTCAGCCAGCTTTATCCTAAGTGTCCTAGGGCAAGATGCCCGTGTCAGCCAAGAATAACCACCCCCTAGTCTACAAACTGCTTCTGGAGAATACGGATGTGCTCTGCAGGACTCCAGTGCTACAGAAGAGGCTCCAGTCTGCCCCACTGGTGCTGCTGGTGCTCGCTGTGCTCAGGGAGGCAAAATGACAGGGATAGGACCGTACTCGCAGGCTGTCATTTACTCATGGGTCTTTAGGAAACTTAGGGCAATTGTAGACCAGTCTTGCAAACTTTAAACTAGATGAGATTTAAATAAAATAATGAGATTCTTAATTAATAGAAATATTTTGAAGAACAGCTTATAAAAACTAAGCTTCGAAAAATAACATTCAGACTTAGAAAAAAACACAGAAACAAAAGTATCACTATAAAATATGCTTCCATTTCTTTGATATGCTTTCCTTGTAGCCATAATTAAAAGCTAAATCTCTTTTGAACAGGACAGCTTCAAGCAATGGTTGATTCAGGACTGGAAAGCAATTAGGAATCAATTTTTGGTATATGAATGAAAACACTTGCTTAGATTGTGTGTTTTCCATTTGCTAATGTGTATGTATTTATTTTAAGTTTATCAGATAGTTATCCTATCCGACAAAAGAAATTATAAAAGTGCTGACATCGGGAGAGACCCTAAAGGCTTAATCTTTTCCAGCTACAATTTTGCCAGCATGAGAGATTATTATCCACGGCTTTTTCGTGGCCATTTGTCGCTCTAGGGATATTACTGTGCTTTCAGATCTAGCAGCTCAGGCTCCACATTAGTGTAAACAGTTTCAGTAGTATTTTGTTAACATGTTTAAGCATATATGTGTACTGAATAATGAGATTCTACTTCTAAGTTACAGCAGTTAACTGTTTGGTCACTGATTACTCCAGGAAAGAAAGAAAGAAAAAGAGTAGACACTAATTTGCAATATTTTGAACTATGAAAAGTAACTAGGGTTGAACTCAAGAATTCAGTAAGTTCCTTGGTAATAAAAGTGTTGTAGTAAATTGCCTATTGATTCTGAAACACTGATTGATTGGGGACCGTGCATCTTTCTCAGTGCTTGTTATCCTATTCCCTCCTTTCATTTTGTATTTTAGTCTTAGCAAATATGTAAAATTAATATAAGACTAGTGCTTGAGACAGTGAAAGCATTGCAAGTTTTATCTACAGACGTTAAAGATGTAAAGAGCTGTTAAAAGTCAGTAGCTATAAACAGGAGTGATGCTTTGAAAACAGAAACAAAATTGCTCAAGCAAAAGAAGTACCAAAAACCAATACAATATTTTAAGAAAAAGTTTAGTACTCTAATAACAAAATCCTTACAGCTGGCTCATTTCCTGAACTCCAGTAACATCCTGAAGTCCTAAGCCCCAATTTTCTTCATGCACTATTGCAGACAAAAATTACAGAATGACAAAATGACTATATTGTTGCTAGTAGCCATTCAAATAGGCTTGACTTCTTATAGAAGGTTCTGATTCCCTGATTTTGTTTTTCT
>NW_010582648.1:283433-306817 GCF_000705375.1 Tinamus guttatus | reverse complement strand
CTGGGCTGGCTATTAAGCTGCCTTGCAGCACATCAGCAAAACATACATTTTCTAGGGGATTTCTGTCCCACTGACAGGATCAGGTTTTCAAGTAAACATTCCTGGTATGACATCCGACGTGTAGAGCAACAACATCAATTTAAATGTCACATTTCTATGTAGAAATTACTGCTTGTTTTGTTAGAGGTAGCATTTTTACAATTTTAGTATATTTTACTCTGTGGTTTTATATTGCTACTTTTATTGCTATTCCTTTGTTTCTGAGAGCACCAGTACCAGCAAAGAGAGAAGATTTTCTTCCTTGTCACAGTAAGAGAATGCAGATGTAAATCACAAGAAATGTCTTTAGAAATTCATATAAGAAATAAAATCTGGAACTATTACTCCTCCTTTATAAACAAATTTAATTTTTGTCAGTGTCCTAGTTCCTTTGGTCTCCAGCAAAAATTTACTCACTATATATCTCTCAGCAGACCTTTAAAAATAGATAAAACCAGGTATAGAGAAAGGCTGTTTTAGTGCAGCCTATATATGAAAACATTTGTTTAAAAAAAAAAAAAAAAGACTTATATGGCAAGTTAGTGTTCGAATCAGGAGCTTCTTTTGCATTAGTGATGAAGAAATCTAATTCATCCTACGTTCCTCTCTCAAATTTGTACTACCTCCTGCTCAGTTCCTTTCAGTACATATTATGTAACTAAGTTGATATCGCTCTTCAACTTCCTATTACAAAATGAGAAAATTACTGGTGCTCCTGTAAGGATCTGTAGTGTCTTGTAAAATGAGTTCTGACATATACAATTTTGAGAACATGTGTCCAAGACAGAAAATGAAGGTATTTTCCTTGCATATAATTTCCAGTCTATTCTCTTACTGCTTTAATTCTGTTTCCAAGCCTTAAACAACTCTCACCAATTTTAATGCATTTCTTCCAAAATGTGTCTTTAGGACACTGTACTTGTTTACAAATAACCTAATCTATAATGCAGATTCCTTGCTCTCATTTGCAAATCTGTTTCTTTCTCTTTTAATTCATTTCTAAAAGCAAAACACAAACAAATCAACCCAAACACATCTCTTCTGTTTTACCTCATCTGTATAGCTCAATAACATATGCTCTCTTACCATTTGCTTTATTGACTCACAAAGTGGGAAAGCTTGAGAACCCCTGTACTGGAAAGTTTGGACAGAATCTACCAGTTGTTTAGCACCAGAGCTTCACTTTTATAAGGAGTGGAGTGTTTTTCCAGTTACAGAAGTTTTGCACAAGAACTGGAATTCTGTGTTCTAAAATAATATAATTAAATCTAGTGTGATGACGATAGACCAGTGTAGAACACCAAATCAAAAGGCCTATAATTATGCATTTATCTTCATGAATATGGGTTTTGTTCAATTGAAATAAGTGTTTATTCCACTGAATTGAAATAACATTATACTGTATATAAAATAAGACCTATAGTGAACTAAAGTTAAATTCCACATGTGAAAAGTACAGAAAAAATGAACTTTTGTTTCCATGACTTTAAATATCTGTCTCTATGTAGTCATTTGACATCTGCTAGCCTTCTTATAATAAATTATTTTTTTTTTTAGTGCATGAACAGCTAAAGGATAGTAAGAAAAAGGAAATGAATTCCTTTTTCTCCTGCTTGTATTTACTTTGGATCAGAAAACTTGAGTGCTTTATTCATATATATGGTGACACTTGTAAGGGCTGTTTATTTTTTTTCTGTTTGTCTGAGTCTTTTTAAGAAACTGCTACAGCTTTGAATAGCTACTCTTTATATTTATCTGGTTGTGTCTTTCATTGAAAGCATATCATTTAAACATGCAAATGTTGAAAAATACACGTAGTCATTCTGAATTCTTTAGTATCACGCATTTTTATGCACATTTATAATATTTATCTATATATAATAACAGTATCCCTGTCACTGAGCAACAAAAAAGGTTTGTTTTGCAGAGAGCATTTTGTACTGCAAAGCTGCTGTCAGTAGTAGCTCACATTAGTCAGCTCTGTTATTTGGGTTTGTGCATGTTGAGAAATAACAGAACTCCTTATGAAAGAAACAGAGAAAAAAAAAGAAGAAAAAAAAGGACTCACATTTGCACATATGTGCACCTATAAGAATACACAATGATTTTTGATATTTCTCTGCTTTATTGCTTCTGCCTTATTTACATTGTCCTGGAGTTATTGCTGACTCTCTCTGTTTCACAGTTTAAAGGGTTAAGTGTGGTTCTTAACTTGAAGAAAGTAAAGCATGTTATGAAGACTCTGAAGGAAAAAAGTGAAATTACTGCTTTCTTTATTACATGGCCTCTTTGCGTTCCCCTGGGAAACAAAGAATTCCAACAACTCAAAAGGAATTTCAATTTATTCTTGGCAACAGTTTCCTAGCGGAGATCCATATGTGAAAGGGCTATAGAAGATACAAGTGCAGCGTGAGGACAATTGCTGAACAGTATTAATAAGAAAGTCCAAGGTATTTTATTTAATTGCAGCTAGCAGTGAAGGTTATCTGAAAAGAAAGAACAGATCCTCTGTAAAATAAAATAGCAAGTGGATTAGCTTGTTTTTAGGCCTGCTAGGCAACTGTACCCACTGGGGCAATTTATTGCGGTGTGGCAAGAGATACTTTGTCAAATTTCCAGTAGAATCACACTGGACTGATTATACTTGCCTTGGCAAGAACTCAGAAATTCAAAATCTTTGCTCTACTGGGATTCTTCAGGTTAGTTTTTTATTAATTACAGGACTCCTGGGGTAGAGAGTTCCTCTAGAGGAAGTTTGTTTCTTGTTGCTTTTTCTTGTGCTAGCATTACAAGATAGGAATAACCAGTGATCTTCCTGTCATTTCCATCTCTGCTGTAGGAATGTGCTTGCATCATTAACACAAACTCCTATATGTTAGCTCATATGGTTACATTTTTCTGGTTTAGCTGAAAATTTTGAGCACTAAATTGAAAAAGAAAAAGATAGTAATAGAAAATCAAAAAGACATAGGTATTTTATGTATAACAAGTAAGATATGTTTGATTTATACCAAGATCTCTGAAGCTCATCACATCATTTATACCATCATCTCTGAAGACTCAGAAGTCAGATAATTTACAGCAAGTAAGCAGCAGAGGGGAAAAAAATGAGAGAGATGTGGTATCATCTTCAACACATTATGATTTGCTTGAAAGCAACTTGCACAAAAGACAGGGATCCAGCCAGCAGGCCCAGTACATTTTCCATAGGTTGTTTCCTTCATAGTTGAGCTTTGTCTGACTAATGGAGCAACCAAGCTTGCTCCATTAGCCCAGGCCAGAGCACTGCAAAAGCTCTTTGAATTAAATATCAAGCATTTCTCCCAGCTCAATATGTATGTGAAGTATTACTTACTAAAATGAGGAATGCAATAAATACACAGCAATAAGAACTGTAATATCAAGGTTAGAAGGAGAAATGGCAGCTGCAGGCAAAAGGAAGGAAGATGAGTACTAATAACTGAGATGCCCTGCAACCACAGAGAAAAGGTAAACATGTAGTTACAAAGTGAGGAGGATGTAATCAAACCTCCCCACCTGTTGCAGCAGTTCATTTCTCACATCTTGCAGTCCGAACTGCCATAGGGAAGACTTGTAATGAGCATCAGAGTGCTGTGACATGTGCAGCCCCATGTGCTGCTCTGGAGAGAAGAGCTGCTTTTCAGTCCAGAAAACAAAGGTTTAAAATCGTGCTCAATAAGTTACCCTTCTTCTGCGTTTCAGGACTGTTACTCCTTTTGCAACAGTTAGCAAAACCTTAGCATGGAAAGCCAATAATAAGCTGGGTTTGTTTTTTTTCTCTGTAATGCTTTTGTACAGTCTGGCTTCAAAGTTCCTTTATGAGCCAGACTTCATATCTATTTAGCACTAATTTTATTAGGAGTTTTGTCCACTAGAGGAGTTTGCTGCAATTGTCCTGATAATGCTCTTTGAATTAACCAAGCCTGTTAAATTTTGTAATTCATAGACACTGTAGCAGGCTGGAATTTAGCATCGGCAGTTTTTATCATAGCTATTCCATATGTTAGATAAATCTCTAGACAAATTGTCATGATAGTATATAATCATCTCACTATTTTTAAGGCTGTTAATAATTTCATGTTTTTGGTATGCATTTATACCTTGCAGCTGAAATAAATTAGATGCTTTTCAAAACCCTTGTGAACGAAACTAACAATAAAAGCAATTTCTAAACTTAAAACATAGGTTGGAATACCTTAACTGCTTTCTTTGGCTTACATTAGCAGGAAAAATTCTTTGTCTTCTGTGTTGAAAAGCACTCTACTCTCTCCCCTTCAGGTTGCTGTTGTGAAAAATGAGATCATGGTTCAGCATTTTGGAAACTGTGGCAACAAAGCTGGCCTAAGAATTTCCCACTTTCCTGGGCTGATTCTCCATCCACCAGAATATATCACCATCCCACTATGCAGACAAAATTATTTGTTGGGGTGTGATGTCAGCTGGATCAGAGATTAGAAAGAAGGGTTTTCAGAAGAAAGGCTTATTCTTAACCAGTGTGACACTGTGGTGGGGGACAGTGGCAGGAAATAAACAACTCACCAGCAACTCTCACCTGCAGGAGTTCTGGTGCTGCCATTGGATCACAGACTCGGTTTTACCAAGAAGCAGATGTTTGTACCACTTTGTAGACTAAACAATGTATATTTTTTAAACATTACTTCAAAACTGTTCAAGTATATCTTAGTATTTTTTATTTGCAAATATTTGACTTCTCTGAATTATATAAGCCCTTAACCTGTAGCTGAATTTTCTGTCAGAACTGAGACTTGGCTAAATTATCCTGTACACAACTATTAGGGAGAAATTGTTACTTCAAAGTGCCTTAATTATGACTTGCAGTACAAAGTGAAAAAATGACAATACTAGGACTATTCTATCCGGATCATTAATCCTTAAACATATCTGAGATTAATTTTAGTCTCACAAGGCAACTCTAGTCAAGATGAACTAGGAGATTGAGTAAAAGTTCTGTGTTTTAACACAGGGTCGTTCTTGTATAATGAATTACACACTGGGCTCTTGAAAGGATGAGAATTACAAGAATGTATTTGACACATCTACTCAACATAATTGCAAATCTGTCACATTTACCTAGACTCTAAAATTCATCATGTAACATACTAGCATTTTTAAATTAACTTAGCATTTGTTAACTGTCATCTATTTTATAATTAGAAGTTGTTTTCAAACTGATGCTGTGCACTAAGTTGCTGTAAAAGCTACAAGAATACGTCTTCCATGTAGAAAGCATCATTCTTAAGGCAACCAGAATATTGGTTTGAAAGAAGCACATACTGTTAATACTTTGATACAAGGAGTAGTGCACTTCATATTCAACTGTACAGCAAGGAAATGTAAAACTTCATACATGATATGCTTGTTTTAAGGATAGTTGACCAAGAGGAGGGCTTGATAATCTATTTCTTCTTTGTAAAGTTTTGTAATGGATCGTTTGCTGAATGGCTCTATTTTTGGCTCCTTTAAATCTCTTTACAGAAGACAAAAGCACATGTTCTTCATCACTTTGTTGTTCCCCATTACTGTCTGGTTCAAAAATGTTGAAACAGAGTACAGATTTCCAAATGAATGTAGAGCAATTTACCTCAAGACTGGCCAGCTTGGCTCATGCTGGCAAAGCAAGTGGGAACTATTACTGCTGAATAAACTCTTGGTGACCCCAAACAAAACGATGGTGTCAAGATGTCATCCCTCATCAAAAATGAACTTTACACAAACCACCACCAAAATTTGCAGGGAAATGTTGTCAATCATAGTATAGAATTTAAGAATTAAGCTCCAGAGAGTCTTATTGAGCTCAATAGAAAATATGCTATTTAACTTTGATAGACTTTGAAGTGAAGAATACCTGAATAATGTGGGTCACTGTTAACTCACTTGGGGTTAGTTCAGTAAAAAGGAAAAGTGTGTACTGGTTTTGTTTTGCCATTTTGTGGAAGTTTTCAGAGCTCGCAGTAAGGCATCTTTCATAAGAACTGAGTTCATATAAAGCATTTAAAAATACATTACAATGATCGCCTAGAGTGCTGCCGGCTAATTATTTCCACTCAGAATAATTGAATAATAGTATGAACACCAGCAAGACCTACTCCACAAATTATTCATTAAAAGTATCTCTATGTTATCTAACTTTCCTAGTAAGTAAGACAACACTCTTCTCTAAAAAGTACAATGATGATATTGTGGATTAATTTGCCAGATTATTTTACACAAATAGTACTCCTCAGAGTGTATATAATAACCTCCAAGGCTGCATATCTCAAAACTCTTAGTCATTTATTCAGTTCAACAGAAATGATTGATTTGTGAATGATAAATGATTGTCAAGAATATCTTGTTTTATACTTCTGTAATTATTTCATGATTTACTCTCCCAGGTTCCCATGATCCATACAGAAAGGCCACCTGAGTAAATTCTCTTTGACAGGGTAACTTTAGCTTCCTCTGTACAGTGCCACTAGTAAAGCAGATGTAGCACTCTCAAGTCATAAAGCAGATCAGTTTTGCAGAGACTCGTGAGACTTGTGGAAAATGTGGACGTACCTGATTGCAGCTCTGTGAATGTTCACATATATCATATGCACAGATAAGAAACTAAATACGGAGGGAGTAACTATTTGAAAGCTCTCTCATCATTTTGAATATGTCCTATTTCCTTTCTCCTTCTAATTCTTTCCTTCTCTGTAACTTTTTACTTTACTAAGCACACTCATCTCACAGCTTCTCAAAGATGCTTGTTGTATGGTAGTAGGAACTGCTGAAGATAACAGAGTCTTTCCACACAATAGTTAAGGAAAAGATGCTGGCTTGTAGTTTAAAGTAATCCTAAAGACAGAGTTGTCATTGGCAGTTCCAACAGTTTTCTTAGTGATCTTTTAGCTAAAAACAAGACCTGAAAACACTCAAAAACAGTTACATTTTGAAGTATTACATTTTATTTTTACTTCATTTTTATTTATATTTTAATTTCACTTTATTTCATTAAATCTAGTCTGAAGTGAAACATCCAAACAACTTGTAATTAAAGCTTCCTCAGCATCACCTGCTTGCACCTGCTGTTCTGCTTGTGTTGCACCAAATTTACAACTTCTGATCCTATACAATAGTCTTAACAGTCTGATAGAAAGTCTATTACATTAAAAAAAATGTTGTCTGGTAAATTTTGTAGTTCAGCATGTGCATTCCAACTCCAAAATTTCTATTTATTCAGCAAGTATTTCCAAAGAGCTGAGGCTTAGATTTGTAAGTATTTATGTTGTGCCTAATTTTGTTTCAAATCCAGGTTCACTACGTAGACAGAACAAATATTCTGATTTGGCATCTCTTCCAAAAGTCATGAACAAAGAATTTGAAAAATTGCAACTCATTTTTGTTTCCCTCTCCTATCTGTGCTGATCTATTAGCAGTTTAGTGGAGTTGCCAGCCCTTAAAGCTTTGGGAGAAATTTGATCATACAGCTGAAATTGTGCACAAACCACTATGTCAACAAAAGACTTGATGCATTTTTCTTTCTCATTTGCAGAATGTTTGTTGCTTGCTACCACTGTATAGGCTTAGGAAAATGACCTGTGCAGCTTGGGTTTTAGTTTTGATTCTAATTATAAAAGATGCCATTCAAAACTAACAAGAGCATTTTTCCTGTTTTCACAAGAAGACTTTAAATCCTGTAAGAGAACAAAATACAAATTTCAGCAATACTGAGAGCCTGACTCTACTGCTAAGACTGTCGTGTGGCCAGGGGACTGTAAATACTGCTGAGTAAAAAGTGGAGCAAAGCCCATCTGCTGTCTTTGCCAAATAAAGTAGAGAAAGTTTGAGAAAGAGCAAGAGCAAAGAACAGTAAAAAACTTGGAGGGAAAAGGAGTGTGAAAAAGTGGTAGTTTTACAGGAGGCTCCTTCTCCGATGAGGAAAAAGAATTTTGGGATGGAGAATGGACTCTAGTTTTGAACTTCCTATGAGATGGAGTGACTGCCTGCCCAATAAGGTCTTTTAAGTACTCAACTGAGGGTTTCTTCTGGGTTGAAATTTGTCACCCAAGTAGCAATGAGGTGGGAGACAGCATCTCTGAACAGAGAATTTGTTATGGCCAGAGAAGGTTTGCAGGGCAAGAGTGGAAAGCCACATTCTGAGCCACAACAGGCGCAGTCCATCTTGTGCAAGAGCTCAGGGTGCAAGGCTGACTCTCTAATGTATCTGTTGAGCAGAATTCTATTCTAAGTAAAACTGTCTACCTGATGTTACCTTCTTTCTGATCACAAAATATTTGCAATGAGAAAAACCAGCATTTACAAAGAAGGACATTTTGTCCTGCAGGAATCTGATAATCATCCATGTGGTACCTGTCCTGTCTCTATAGTGACAGGACAAAATGTATTGTCTTTCCAAAACAGAGATCATATATTTGAAGACATAAATCTGTCAAGAACTATGACAGAAATATTCTAGCTATAGATAAATTATCATTTGGAATAAATAGTATACTTTTCATAGGTTATGTAGTATATAACCTTTTCTCCCTGTTTTTTTTTTCCTAGTCTATTATGGCTGTACTAGTTTTTTTTTCATTTAATGAAGGACAATTTCAGTGCTTCTTTGTGGGATTTTTTGTGTTTTGTTTTATATAGCCAACAGCATCAGATCTGGATCTGTTTGTTAACTTTCTGATACTAGAGTGACCAGATCATATGCAAAAAAAAGATTTGATTAATTTTGTCCAAATATAACTTCAAAAATAGCAGCTTGAAAACATTTGTATTCGTCATGTGTATGCATTGTACTGTCCATGCTATGCTTATATTTGTAAATATGTAAAAATACTGTTCTCTAGCTTACCTCTCTGTAAATCTGAGGTTTAAACCATTGCTGCCTTTATCAGTTGCAGCTACAAAGGCAAGCCATGGTAAACAGTAGCAAGTCCTAAAGTGTGTCTAATAGGCCTAATATCTATACTGAGCATGCACATCCCTACGTCAGTGCCTAGATATGAGACTATCTAGGCCATGCTCCATTTACAGAGTTTTATGTGAAATATCCAAACTCCTTGGGACAGTAGACCCTGACATAGTAAGAGATAATTTCTAGGACACCTCCGGAGTGAATTCTGGGGAAAAAACGTGTCTCAGGGCTTAGCTTTCACTGCCAAATAACAAATAACGAATTGATTCTCTACCATTTCATGAACAGGCATTTTGAAGACTGGCAATAAGAGAGGAACCATTTTTATGTAAGCAATCAATTTTAATTTATATTAGGTTTGTAAGGGCCACTTCTTATCTCCTCCAGCCTATTTTATATGGGGCAAATAGTTACAGAACTCATAAAAATTGTTACGATATATCATCTTAATTAGCATTTGGTAGTGTCTCAACCCATACTGAGCACTGATTCAGCATAGGCCCAGAGTGCAACATGCTTTCTGGGTTTAGAATACTGCTTTAGTCAGGAAAAATCACTCTGAAAGCTGTACTCAGGAAATAAAATATATAAGTTACTGTCCATTTATCTACTCAGGACTGAAGCCTGTATCTTCCCTTTCAGGTTCTCTGCAAGTCCCACTCAAATAATGTACTCGACACTGAAAGGGTGCTTATGCTGCAGCTTTCTGAGATGCAGCCACAAGTTGGTTAACGTGGAACAATTCAGAAACATTACATCAGATTTTTAAAACATAAGAACTTGATTTTTTTTTCTCTAAACTAGTTGAAGTAATTTGGAAAAACTAGTAAACCTATTTAACTAGTAAAAACAATTACCATAAGATGCTTATAATTAATGACCTTTAAAGTGGGAAGAATTTAGGATTTATGTGTAGGAAAAGATTGTTGTTTGAGATTAAAAAAAATCTAATACAATTTAACAATTACAGCATATTCAGATTAATTAAAAATCATTCTCCCTGGATTCTTATTGGCCAGGTCACTCAAGAAAATCACTGAAAATGAGTTTCATTATGTGCTATTAGAACCTTTAACTATTTTTGCAAAAGCTGTGTTTTTGATGACATTATATCTTTTAACGCTTACTATCTATTGTCTTGTTGCCTTGCATCTGAACTCCATCTTCTCTGTCCCTGACTGTGTATCTGGGAACAGGTTTGCATAGTCTCCGTGATTTCAATGACAGCAAAAGTAAAACTGTGTTTCTGTAAAACTACTCAGATATAGCTCTGTGAGCTTCCGTGGGAGTATAAATTAAGCAAAACTGTTTGCCTAATTAAGGCTTCAGACCCTTTAGAAATAAAGGATCTTTAGTTTTTACAAAGCACTGTACACATCTCCAGCAATTACATGTACTTAAAAATAAGTAATACATGGACAATAAACATTAGTAAACCCTAACTGCTGTTAACAAGCTAGAATTAGATATTTTTAAAACATGTGTTTTAGGAAGAAAAAAAATTACAATTACTTTAAATTTAAATTCCTTTAAGATAAAATGCCTAAAAATGTGTAGTACTAGCATAGTGCATTGCCACAGACACAACTAGTTAAGGCCAGAGTGTGTCTTCTTAAAGTCTCAGTTTTTGTATTCAAACTAAAAATGTGAAGTTTGAGATAACTATAAGATCACAGATTGTCTGCTATTGTATGCATTTATCTACATAGTGGTTCCGGTTTGAGCTGACAGTTCAGTGCTACAAATAATAAGTGCACTAATTGTTATTATTTGTACTAAAAAGTTTTAAAGTTTCCAGGGTAGTGCCTATAGGTTTGACTTTGTGCTGAAACTGGGTTTTTTAATGCATTCAGTAGAGCTGCAGCTTTCTCAGAGGCAGAATTTGCCTGCTAGCAGCTGATTGACTTTTCCAGTCTGTAGTTGTTCTTTCTTCCTTTTCCACTTTTATCTTTTTTTTTCCAGTGTTTTGCTCACATAAATGCTGGTAAATATATTTTTCTATCATTTACAGCCTTTATTATCTTTAAAGCTTTCACACTTTTTCCTTCTATTCTCCCTCAAAGTAGATAAATTTTTCCAGTTTGCCTGCAGGCTCCACTTCATGCCAGAGTTGATAGGTTCTCACTCTTGCCATCTGGTGACAGACAGGAGCCCTTCATATAATGTCACAAACACCAGTATTCAGCACAAGCTCAGTGCCTGGGATAGCCCAGAGTTATCCTGTGGCTGTGCCCCAGCACAGAAACTGTCAGCGATGTCTTTCCTTTCTTGCTCCAGTCTGTTCTGCTTTCTTGCTGCCGTAGCAAGAGCCGTCGCACAACAGTGCTTGTGCGTGAGCGTTTGCAGTTGAGATGAGAAGTGCAGGAGCTGCACAGTGTCTGCACTGAGCATTGCCTGTTTCAAGAAAATAAATCATTTAGTCATCTGCTTTCCAGAGGTTGACTCTGTAATTTGCAGCAAATATCTGTCCAGGAGATTTCTTGCTCGTGTCACTTGTTTTGTATAAAATGGTTGGTTAGATGTTACAGGCGTTTCCTGTGACAGCCTCCTCAGTGATTTAGGCTGATGTGATATACCTACCTTATTGCACATGAACATTAGATTTTCAGCCATGTGTGTATTTAAAGGTGAAAATATGGAAATGATAGTCATAATTCTCTATATGTAGAATGTCAAAATTTTAAAGAACAGAGAGACTGGCTAAGCATCCTGTTTGATATTTTAATATTCAGAAAAGGCAAAAGTACCAGTCGGTTATCAAAAATGCTGAATGAATGATATGGAAGAAAACAGTTGGGGAGCTACAAGACTTCCAGAAAGGACAACAAAAAAGCTCTTGGAGTTTTTTTTTTTTCCCTCCATGTTTAACCTAAAAAGAAAATAAGAATTTAAATAAATTTTAAAATCTTTAAAATATTTTATCATTAAGATCTTTAAAAACACTCTTATGTTGGGTTAATTCAAAACCATAATCTGGTACTTGTATGTCTTTTAAAGTGTGTTGTAGGAACTTTTCATACAAAAATGTCTCTTGCTGGAAAAATGCAAAGACAAAGCAATTTTGTTGTCCTGTTCAAAAATTCTCGTTGCCTTTTGCAAAGCTGTCTGCTTGGCCTTTTCCAATCAGAATTCTGGTTTAATGATAAATTATGCAGCATGTACAGAAAATGTTCTCAAGCCTATGTTAACAGTCCTGATAATATATTTTTTAGGTTTCCTCTACGCTCAGAACAGTACCAAACGCAGCATTAAAGAGCGACTTATGAAGCTCTTACCCTGCTCGGCTGCCAAAACGACATCTCCTGTTACTCAAAGCAAGTTTTATTTTTCACTTGATTTTTTTTTTTTAGGTTTGCATGTGTCAAAAGTTATACTTTGACTAACTGCTCATCTGAGAGACAAGCTATCTGCTGAGGAAATTGTATGGTCTGCTGTGGTTAGAAAGGTAGTGATGAACAGCTCTGGGGCTGATAACCCGTTTGTTCATGCACAGCAAGGTACCAGTGCCATGGACTTCCATTAGGAGCTGCTGGGCTGGGACTCTGCAAGCTAGCTGGCATTTGTTGATTAAGTTAAATTCTTGTTCTCGATGTATTTGAAGAGTGGCATCTGTTTGAATACGTGTGTACATGTGTTTGTGTGTTTTTGATATCCAGTACATAGGATTGTACCGGCAGAGCTGGTCTGAGAGCAAAGGTTTGCCTCTGCAAATTTTGACTGTATAGCATCAACTCATCTAGGGAACAGAACCTAATATATATGTCTGAAATAAAAATAAAAATGCGTTTGAAAACAAAATAGGTAAGCGTAGAGGTAAAGCATGCTCACCTTTAATGTTTTGATCCTATCCTCTCAGGAAATAAAATGCCATACACAAATACATTACATATAGGTGCTCTACATATGTAAATACATACCTAGGGATATATTACAGTAATAACAGTAATATATTTTTCTATAAAATGCTGATAGTTTAAAATAACTGTTTTTAAAATATCTGTGGATCAAATTAAGTCTAGCTTAATTCTGGGTGCTTATTTGAGCACCTGAAATTAGAAACTGAGTGAATTCCTCCTATATCCTCTTCTTAATAAAGCATGCCAGTCAACCAAAGGTACAAAACATGCTCAAGGGCAGCTACCTGTCTCCAGTCGTTATGGAGCAACCAAGCTGCTAACTTAGGCCTGTTACTTAAGTGCTTAGAGTTAGGTGGACTGGATATAGGCTTTCATCCTGCTTCCTTGTGTCGCATTATTCCATACTTTCCTCTGCAAAGAAGACTGGTATTTTCTCTCCTTTATAAATTATTTGAAAGCTCAAAGATAAGAAGCACTAAAGATGTGGATGCACAGGGACAACTTTCATGGCAGCTTCAGTTGGTGTGCTTTACTTCAGAATAGGGTAGCTTAAAAAGGACAGTTACTGTAGTCACAGCTGACAGTAATTCATTAAGTAGAAGTTGTTTTCAATTAAACGATCTGAATATAGCCAGTCCTGGACTAAAAAGGTGTTGATGGTTTGATCTCTTTATTTGAAGCTATTTAGAAAGCAATATATTCTTTTTTTCCTTGCACATCTCTGCAAACCTTTTTTTTTTCCTTCTGATCAGGCAATACAAATATATTTAGAATCAACCTTAATAGCTAACCATGGAAAGCTTGCATTTTCTTGCTGAAAGTGTGTTATAAGCCAGAAGGAAAGTCAAAGTCAAACTTGCATTAAATGTTTCATATTTGGAAGCCAAGTAGTAAAAGGAGAAATACAGTTAGCATTTTGCTCTGTGCTCTAGTCATTAACAAAATGCTGCATTAAAATGAGAGTATTGTTGTCCCAACCCAACATTATTGTCTAATTTTGACATAATGTACTATTTAATTTTTGTTAGTATAAGAGAAACCACATTCTAATGTACTGGGAAGTCAGAAATACCTACCATGATAAGGTGAATTCTCTAGAAATTTTAAAGGGTATATTTTTAGAACAAGAATTTTGTTTCAAAATAAATGCAAGGCCTGAATTTGCACCTCTAGGCTTGATTTGCTCTGCTTCTTTACTTAAATATTGAAGTGGATATTTAAATGCTAGAGATGGGACCAGATTCAAGAGTGATTTGGGAAGAGAAAAGGATGTTTATCAAATTATAGGGGATAAACAATGGGTAGGGGTTGTGCAAGTAATTGCATGGGCACAATTTTAGCACTTATGGACTGAAGCCTGACCTTGGATGTGCTTTTCTAACTACCATTATTATTATTATTATTATTTTACTACTTTGTCATTTAATTAATTGTAAAATGTTTCTCTTTTGACTGACACGTTAATCTTCATGCACAAAGAGTGTTTAAACTTTTAATATTCTTAGGCTGTGGAGACTAGAGAAGAAAAAATATAATGACAAATTATCACTTTTTATTAATGCTATAGAAATTGTAAAACTTATATTTGAAAATAAATGCATTTTCACACACTTTCACTACATATTTAAAAGTATAGAATTTCTTTGAGCCTGGATAGCTGTAGCCAAATACGTGAAGACAAAAAACAAAAGGTGAGAGTGACTGATGAACACAGCAGTGTTTTATTCAGGATAGTTGGCACATTATAAAGAAGTTCATGGTGATTTTCTCTGTGGATTATTTATAACTGTAAGGAACTACAGAAAAAGAGTGTCATAAGACTGCTATACTGAATCTTTTCATCAAGCCATCATCATCACTGTTCTACACTTTTACTAAGCCATTAAAACAGAATAGAAATGTTCATTACCAAAGTTATAGCAGACATTGTTCTCAATATCACATTATCCGACCTTTATCTCTAGCCTTGCAGACACTATGTGTATTCATTTAACTTGAAAAGCTTATAGATGTCTCTATAAGTAGTCAGATGTTTCACAAATGGATGCTTAAGATTGTCTCTTCCAGCTAAGTTCCTATATAGGTAAATAGTAGGCATTTAAACCACAAATAACTGTTGGCATATAAGGCAGCAGTGTCTTTGCAACCGTGTTTATTCTCGGGTTGATTCTTTAGTCAGTTCGGTGTGCACACTCAGTGCTCACTCAGAGTTGCCCTCCCCCGGCCCCATGTATCTACATCAAGACATTGTAATAGTGATTTTAGGGACTCTATAATAAATACAAAAGAGAAATCAATAAAAACTTGAGGAATTTTTAATGAGAATCTTTTTAGTTCTAAAATCATTTGAGTTAAACTATGAAGAAGAAAAAGAACTTTGTATAACATGTCTGTGAGCCATTACTCAATGGACACTCTCAGATAAGACTGTGTGATACTGATTTGGAAAATACCTTGTGTCATGTTGCAAAACATCAAGTTCAGTTCCTCCTACAGTGATTCCCTTCTATAATACTTCACAGATAAATGATGACTTAGAAAGAGGGGGAAGTACAGGCTCGGAAAAACTAACATGTGTCTCAGAGGACAGTCATGAGGTGCAGAATGTTCTGGGTTTGCAGTCTGGTTCAGTGATCAAGTTTACATTTTATTATGTCATCTGCAGGCAAGTCCCTTAAATGGTTAGAACTGTATTTCTTAGTCTAATAAATCTTTCTGCATCAATTGCAAGCTAAAAAGTTTTAAAAGAGACAGCTTTAATGCATAAAATAAATATCCTTAAAGAAAGCTGTCGGGAGAAAATCTGTTCAAAGCATCAGGTTTGAGAAGTCATAAAGCATTTATGAGGCTCATTTTTATAATATCTCATGTCATGCCTTTTTGGTCTCCTTGTGTAATTACAGCTATTATGTGACTCCTGTTAATTTTAATCTTGCAAAGGTAAAAGCAAGAGTTCTTATTCATTTGCCAGTCATATTGTCTGAAATATTTCACAGTTTGTGCTTCTGAGATTCCTGCCCTGTCTAGAGATTCAGTGCAGGAGGTTGTAAATGAGAAGTAAAATTTTGAAACCTCAGATCAGTTAGCATCACACGTGCATATGTAAAACAACTATAGAAAACTGATAGCATATGCAAATGACTATGTAGCTCATCTAAAATACCTATTTTTGCTTATTCCTATGTACTCATTTCAATTGCTTAAGTTTATATACTTTCTGGAAAGCAAGAAATAATTTTTATAGTAAATGTAATATATATATGTCATACTGATAAAGTAATTATACTCACAAATCTGTATACATATTCTAGCTTAATACATGATTGGATTTTGGAGTCTGCATTCATGCTCAGAATACAGGTGTTTGTGTAATTTGAAGTGCTTAGCTGAAGTACAAGCTGTATTCAGAGCAGCAGCATTTCAGAGGTGCAAGGAAGGTGTGATTTGCACTGTTGCAAAGGTTCACCCGGAATAATAGTTTGATAAATTCAGCCCAGACATTTACTGAGAATTTAGCAAGGAGTTTTATCTATTCTCCATTCTTCTATTTGATTACAAAATAGAAAGTCCTTCATTCCCTGGGAAAAATATTCATATTTTAAAAACATAGGATCTAAAGGTTAAATTCATAAAATGAGGATCAGGCATCTGAATTCTATTCTTGGCTCTTTCACAGGCCATTGCTGGTGGCTTAGGAAGCCCCTTAGACCCTGGCACTGCAGTGGTGTGCCTGCATGTGGAGTCTGCTGGCCTGCCATGGCAGAATACTGGTTTCTCTTACATTCAGTTAAGCCACCCAAAAAATGGGAAAAGGGGGTATGTAATCTTCTGCTCATCCCATGCCTTTGCGGCTGAACTGTTCGTTCTCTGCTGAGCATTCCCAGCCTGTGGGTCCCAAATTTTTGACAATTGTTTTCTTCCTTTTCACACCTTGAATACTTTGATCCTTGCTTCCATGAAATGAGTGCCAATAGCAACATCTCGTTAGCAAAATATAAGGCAGAGTCCTACAGTTTTGTGCAGATTTATCTGAACTGTATATATACTCTGTGTATATATTTTTAAAGGTTATTGGATTTTTTTTTGTTTAATTGAACCATATCTCCTGATGCCAGATTTTTCCCATGCAATTGAAAGTTATTAATAATGCATGGTAACAGAACAAAACCAGTAATCTCAAACTGTAATTTTATTTTAATAGAGTATTTTGTGAATGTGTTCTTATGAAAGCTAAACTAAATACAACTTGCTTCTAAGGGTGTATTCTCAAGCTCTGGTGAAATAAAATGTCTATACTTTGCCTTGTAGAAGTGAAGAATTCTGCATGCTTGACTTGGCTTAAATTAAATTTCGATACAGTTCCTACAACTCTTAGGCCTGAAGAAGAAAGTGATTTGGTTAAATTAGTCCTCAGTATTACAGAAGCTATGTTTAATGGAGGGAATACTTAAATGTATATGTGCATATTTTTGATCAGACGCATAGCTGGTAATCCATATGAAATGTCCTTACTGTAAGTTCATTTAATTACAGTTGTACTGAACTTTCATTTTTAAAGCTCTACCTGGAATAAATGTATTGCTCTCTCTCACTTCTTCTAGGGACACATTCATCTGTAGTCCTTGAAGGCCTCATTCTTATTCCTCTAATGATGAGGTCACTAAAGTCCATATATTCTGCATGTAAACTGCACACCGTGGAAAATCGTGTTTGCCCTTAAGGGTACTTTGTATCATATTCAAAGTACAGAGTACTGTGAATGTGCAATATCAACCTTGCACAGTTTCCAAAGTCCAACTTCACAATAAAAGAAAAACACCAAGAATTACAAGCAAGTGTAGTGAATTCTTGTTCGTTAACCAGCCAATGGAAAATTGCCAGTATTGGGCACGCACATGGTGACAAGTTACTACACAAAATCACTTTCCTTTCTCAGAGATTCATAGAAACAGAAAAGTCATACTACATGGACCATGCATGTTCTGGTAAAATATCCACCTTTCAGTTTATTGTTATTTATACTAATGTGTGAAAACATCCAGAACACTAGATCAAAACCTAGTCTCTGAGCTGTGTAAAGCCATTGAAACAGATAGGTTCCCTTCCCCAATGAGTTCAGAATGAATGTTATTTTTCTTAAATGCAGTCAAAAGAACTATTCTTTACAAAGAATGTTCTTCGTTTTTTTTCTGTGAGAGATATCTGTGCATCCTATATTTTTGTTAAGCTTTTTTTCCTCTGTCTTTTCTATCCTGCAGACACTGTAGAAGATGAAATGGAAATGGCTACAGTACGACATAGACCTGAAGCTCTGGAACTGCTGGAAGCACAGAGTAAATTCACAAAGAAGGAACTGCAGATCCTCTATAGAGGTTTCAAGAACGTAAGCATTGGCTTTGTGAATATATCATACGTTTATAGGAGGAGAGGCTACCGCAGTGTCAGTAGTATCAAAACTGACAGTGAAGCACAGTGGAGCCCAAGGAGTGAATTGTTGCTTGTCTGGTCAAGTGAGGAAACATCAAACATGCCACGATTGAACTGCTCAGTGTTCAAAAGATGCAGTTGAGTTTGAAAGCAGTGCTTTGATCACAAAATGGTTGAAGATAGTGTTGAGGTTGCATTAGAGGAATTTTTAGTTAGATGAAGAACAGTAGATGGTCTATTCGCTCCTTTCTAGCTCCACAGATCTGTAGACTTGGCATCTCCATTTCTGGAAAGTCATTATTTGTGATTTACTGTGGATATATGGGCTCTACTGGCAAGGTCAATGCTCCTTTTTTGGCATGAAAATAATTAGAATTTGGCAGGAACCCGCACTGAGGGCTCAGGTACAGTGTACCTCCATTTCCAGTGTGGAAATGTTCTTCCTGTTCTGTGGTTCTGGGCTTGGTGCTAGCATATGCATGGTTAGTCCTGCAGGGAAATAAGGTGCAGAAAGATTTTTCTAACTGCTATTAAGTTCTGGCAGGACTGAACCTCATTATACCCAAAGGAATAGCTGCCCCTGGTATTGCTAGTGGTGTAGGCAAAAAAAAAAAAAGCTCCTTCATAATAATAAAAAGGAGCCTTTTCTTCTATTATCTTTCTTGTAATTTACACTTCTATACAATATTACATGCAATTAAAACTGGATATAAAATATCTGGGATTTAAAATTTGCATAACAATTTGATATCAATTACTAACAAATCTTGGGTGTAATGTTAATCTGTGTAATCAGTTATGAGTACTGCAGCTTCCCAGGTACTAAGCATGCTACTGAGCTGAAGGCAAAAATAAATTTTATTGCATTTGTCATTTTTTGATCTAGTTTTTCTTTTGGTCTTCACCGATATTTACTATACAAATGAAATTTTGTAACAAAGTGTGCTAGTACTAAAAACACAATGAAACTCAATTAAGGACTTGGATAGTATGTTTTCCATAGTTAGTAAAAGAAGAAATATAAATTTTAGAGAAGTCTTAGGTATCAGATATTTTTTAGTGAATGAAGACCATGCAAAAAGACTTTTAAAGTATATTTTTACTGAACTCTTGCAAGACTAGTAAAATACACAGTCATTTAACATGTCCTTGCTATACGTTATCCCCAGTACCAGAAGGTATATAAAGTTTGTCATTTTAGTGATTAACAGTGATTGCTCTTAAAAGCTTTTCATTTCCTCAAGGTATTAGAGAACATTCCCCTGTTAATGACAATATTCCCTAGGTATTGCAAATCATGAGCTAATGTCTCTAATTATGTAAGGCAGAGATGTACTAAGTATAGCAGTTAAAATTTAAGAATAATCATTTTTAGTGTCTCAGAAATTAAGGTCCTTAGTATTTGTATGTGTAAAATGAGGTGTGGAAGAAGAGAATAGGTTATGAGGAAGTATTTTAATTGATTATGATATTACCATCTTTTTAAAAGGGAATTCCATCTCCTTTTCTGCTTTTGTGTTCTAAGATGGATTACCTATATCAAAGCAGTTTTGATGATAATACAAAGTAACGCATCTTTATTCAGGTGTGTCATTTCCTTATCAGCACATAGTAATCCAATATATGCAACTATAATTGTCTTTGAATGTTTAGAACTAATGAGCATGAACTTCATTTCTTTTTGTTCAATGCAATTGCAAGATTATCATTTACCTAAAAAAAAAGCTTTGAAACATGCCTAGGACTGATGTCTGTTATAAAAGTGAAGCAATTTAAAGCACTAATTTTTGCTGCTTTAAAACTCTAACTCTTGAAATGAATGATTTCAGAAGTTTCAGGCAAGTTTGTTTTTGTTTGTTTGTTTGTTTTGCTTTATATCAGTTTCTACTGCAAAGCCTGATGCTAGATCACAGTTCCCTAATCTCCTAAGAAAATGGTTGGGGCAGGTCTGCCTCAGCGCTACCAGCACATTGCCTGGGGGTTTAGTCCATCTCTCATATCTCCTGTTCAGTTGTTATCAAATGCAGTTGAAGGAGCTTTGGTGGGTGCTGAGCCTGGGTGGCTTTGCAATGCCTCCCATGGTTTGCACTCTGAACAGCCTCCCCCGACGCTGCTCCACTCCTCAATTTGTCAGGCCTCAGGCCACCTGCCTTCTTGCTTTTCTTCCTTCTGGTCTGTCTGAACACTTTCCTGACAAAATCTGCCTTATGTGTTTTGCCTTCTGCTTAGTCCTCTCCAAAGGAGATCTTCTGCACAGAGAAGACTTCCTGGCACACACACACACAGCATCCTTAATATAACACTTTCAAACCTGGTACTGAGTCCACCTTTATGCTGCTTGCCTGTTGCCCTATTTCTTCAATAACAATACAAAACAAGCTAAACTATGGCAAGGATTTAAGGTACTGTAGCTCTGCTGGTGTTACACTGCTATTAAACTGAATCTGCCTTATCCTGCAGTGCCATGTCACCCACTGGCATTGCAGAAGTGCCCTGGCAGGAGCTCAGGAGAGAGCTGGAATAGATGGCATTAAGCTGGCACCGCTATGGCATGGGCTGTGCTTAATTCAAATGGAATTATGCCCTGGACTATCCTGGGCGTGCATTGCTGTTGTATCACCAGTAAACTGAGGAACAAATACTGCTACATGTTTGACCAGCTGATCATATGCAATCCACAAACAGAAGTCAAGCTCCTTCAACTCTATTGGTAAAACTATACCAATATGATATACGATATATAGCCTAATAAATCATAACCCTTTCTGAAGAACTTGAGTATCTCCATATTTTAATATTTAATTCTTTAGATGTGTCAAAAAGTGCTGAATAAGAATACTGAAATTGTTTTTGTGTGTGTGTTTCCAATAAACTTTCTAGTCTGTACATTTTTTTCTCTGAAAAGCTAGACTGGCTCCATCTAAATTAGTAGTATCCTGTTTTTGATAGTGGTCAGTAGTTCAGGCTCTGGGAAAGAGCAATAATTCCCCTAATCCCTAATGGTAAGGTTCTGTCACCTGGCATTCTGTGACTGAAGTACTTCCTGCGCTGCGTCTGTATTTTGCATGCTTTTGCCAACTCTTCTCCCATAAACTTTCATAATTACATTTTGAAGTCATTAGCGGGTTTTGACATCCACATCATTCTGTGAGAAATTAACTCCAGACTTTAATAATTTCTTCTGTGAAAAATAACTGATTTGTGTCTCAGACCTATTGCCTTTCCTTCTCATTCTGCTATGAAAAAATGAAAATGAATAACCATTACCTTATTTATTTTCTCAAAGACATGCATTGTTTTGCATACCCCCAGCACATTTAGCCTCTTCTTTTCCTAACTGAACATTTTTCTCTATATTAGTTCCATTATATGAAACCCCTTCCAGCCTGTTGCCTGAACCCACTATAGTTTTACTGTGTTTGTTCTGAGATGAGGGTGACCAAAATGTTACACAGCTTGCATCCATGTATTTATTATTTATGACTTTAAGTTACTTGCATATATTTCTGCTTGACTTCATATAAGAAAATGAAAAGTATTACTGTTTTTTTTTCTGGAGCCTGAATGACATTTACCGTCTGTTTTACTCCATGCTTTTTATTTAAACAAAAATAAAAAGGCAAACCTTTAGAGATATGTTCACTGATTTGCTTTACCAGTGCAGGAAAATGGCACTCTGAAACCAGGCAGTGGTTCAGGCGGTGGGAGCACAGGGTCTCAGAGGGCATCCCTGTGTATTCCTACTGACCTGAAAGCTTTGCAAAGCCTTTCAGATTACACTGTGGTACAGGTGATGTGCTGGGAAGCAAGGAGTATGATTGCAGAGAAGGCCCAAAGAGTACTGAAATTGCCTGTTTCGAGGATGGTTGTTTTGCTAGTGGCTAAGGTCAACATTTAAAAGACAACAGGAGATGTACTAAAGAGAATGCAAGAAGTTGGGAAAAAGAGCCCAGAGATGACCTAAACACTGTTATAAGGAGAAGCACCAGGGGAGGGCTTATGCCTGCATTCAGTAATTTAGCCATTTTAAAGCTTTTATATTATCCTTGAAAAAGGAGCTTAACAGAAGTCCTAATCCCGCCCCAGACTCCGAAGGTGTCCCCAGCACTCTGGTTTTACAGTGTTCCTGCACTGCGGTTGATGAATTGTTGCTCAGCTGCCATCACAGTGGGACCTCTCCATTTGGTATTTGGCTTTCTGCTATCCTGTTTCTTGTAAATTGAAATCGTGATTGCTGCAGTTATTAACCTTTCAAACCAAAGGCTCTGTGGCAGGCCTAGTACAAGTGGCACTTCACAATAAATTGCCCAGACTATCACACGTGTGCTCAGCATGTGGTCTTGCTTTCTCTTTCATCCATTGATAGATTTCTCACAGTTTTAAAAATGCCCCTGAGCTATGGCATATTTCTATTTTTAAAATACTGAGACAGTGCTTTTTCTTCATGCAAGATACTCCTGTGTTAAACTAAAATGTTAATGATCTTTTAATTTTGGTTGAGTAATCTCATCACAAATTCTATGGAATGCCATGTTAGGAAACGTCTAGATATTCATTTAAATGTGAAAAGATTTTTGATGAACATTTCCCTCACCTTCATATCAGAGAAGGTGTAAATTGAAATTATGCATATGTTAAAATGACCCTGGATACATACTATAGCTTTAAATAGGGAGCTCTATAATTGTGACATTTACTGAGAAACCAATAGAATAGAAATAGAAACCAATGTTTTTAAGACACCTTTCTTCCCTATTACTGTTGGGAAATGAGGCAAACAATAAGAAAATAATGGTACACTCAAGGTAGGTTTTTCTCATCACACCACCCATCCGTGTAAGAATAAGTGTGTGCAGAACTCAAACTATGCTAATTTGTTGAAAGATTTTCCATTTCAATTATGGTTTGATGAAAGCATTGAATTACTGTATGTTGCATTTGTGAGTCTGACAAATTTTAATGAAAGGCTAAACTTTTTAGGTGGTAAAAGTCATTTGTTGAACGTCTGGAGCACTTAGCAGCTTTGTATGATAAGATTCAACTATTCTCTACCAGGAAAAATCCTTCCTTTTTGTTTATTGCTCTTTTACTATCTTGTAAAAAAAAAAAATAAGTGACGGGAAAGA
>NW_010582648.1:264571-276078 GCF_000705375.1 Tinamus guttatus | reverse complement strand
CACATGAACTTAAGGAAAAATTTCTTAACAGTGAGGGTGACAGAGCACTGGAACAGGCTGCCCAGAGAGGTTGTGGAGTCTCCTTCTCTGGAGATCTTCAAAACCCGCTTGGACGCAGCCCTGTGCCACGTGTTCTAGGTGATCCTGCGTGCGCAGGGGGTTTGGACTAGATGATCTCTAGAGGTCCCTTCCAACCCTAAGCATTCTATGATTCTATGATATAAGCACGTTTGTTCTTTGCTTTGCAGTACTGGGACCCCTCTCTTCAGAGAAAATGTTGTTAATAGTGGAAAAAGCAAACCCCCTTAATGAATGATAAATGCAGCTTTTATAGTGATAAATATTATAAAATACGAAATTTAAATGATTCCTCGGTGCATTTCATCATAGTTAGTAGCAACCAAGTATCAATCCATCTGCCTATAGTACTGAATGTCTTTGAAAGAAACAGAGTACAGTCACTCTTCAAAAAATACTGAAGACACATGAGTTGGGAGACACTTCCAAACCAAATGTCCTGCATGCAGAGATGTGTCCCTCAAATGCAAAATTCTTCATGTTCTACTATCTTGATTAAAATGAGAATTTAATTTAGTGTCAACACTAAGTATTGACCGTTGGTTGTCTTTGACATAGAAGAAAATCAGATCCGATCAGTTATTTTGCTTTACGTGCTAAGGTTGCGTTATAAATACATTGTACTGCACTTAGACTTTCTCTTTTTCAAATATGATTGTAAAACATATTTGATAATGATCGTGTGCCAAGTCTGATGGCATGAGAGGATCATGCCATCCTCTCACGCCTCTGCTCTGGCAGAAGGATATTCATATGGTTTCTTCACCAGTGAATTTTCTGTTTTTTAAGGGTACAAGGAGTTTCTAGTGAAAATTAAAGCACTGGCTAAGCTTCTAAGCTCCATCTGCTTTGGATAAGGAAAATGAAACAAATGCTTCATGGTCTTCAAGTAGTGAATTTAGCTATACTAAGATATTGCTGTTAGGGATAGCTTACGTCCTTCATCCTGTCCAGGATGTGAGTTATGTGAGTGAGTTAGACAAAATTTCCCTGGGTGACCAGCATTCACCATCAGGAAGGCCTTCATCCTGCCCTCTCCTGTGAGTTTGAGTATTTTGAAGGAACCTGACTTAAAGTGCGTGAAAGGCAAATCCCAGAAACAAGGCGAGCATAAAAACAGCCTTCCCAAGAGGCAAAGCCCTCTGCTGTTTCTAAAATGTTTACAGCAAACTGTACCTCTCAATATTGGGAGCCTGGGCTCTGCTAAGTTAATCTATTTATAGGTTCTGCCTATTTGGAAAGTGAGTATTGTAAAAAACCCTCCTGCAGGGACAAACAGGGCCAGACCTTTCAAGCGCTGGGGGCTCCTCCATAAAGCGCAGGGTGGTGAGCATGGGGTGGGCTTTTCAGTTCTTATCCTTAGCCAGGGTGTTTACTGCCAGGGCTAATAATAGGAAACTAAAAATTAAACTAGCTAGCGGGCACTGCTAAAGAGAGAGCGGCCGTGATGCAAAGGGATGCTGGCACATAGCCGCCGCGTGGTGGAAGCAGCCAACGTGCTGATGGCCATTTACTGCGCGGTCGCGCGCACCGGGTGGGCGCCAGCCCCTCGTTTGTGCTTCGTTTTGCCTGAAAGCAGCAGATTGCTGCTGCACTAAGGGAGAGGTGGGAAGAGGCCCCTGTTTGTATCACTGCCTTTCACTAGGATGCTACAAATCTTGTGCGTCTTTGCTGTGCCATTGTGAAGTAGTATAAGTTTTATGCCTATCTTGTGACAAAAAGCTTTATCTGATGGAAGGAGCCTTGGAGGGAACTTCTAAACATATTTCACAAGTGGACGTTACCAGAGACTAGACCACTTAAACCCACTGACTTTCATGTCATTCCCTGAGATTACTCATTACTGTTAAGGCTTGTAAATATATTCAAATATAAGAAGACTGTAGGATACTCTAATATTGTAAGACTTAATTTTGCAATTATTGAAAAGAATAACAAGCTCTTTCAGGGGAAAATCTTGGCCCATTGAAATCATCAGATTACCATCTTTCTAAATGACTGCACAGAATTTTGAATTAAAAATGTAAAACAAGAATAGTTTTGATAAAGAAAAGATACTGTGAAAGCTTTTTTTTTTGGAGAGAAGTCCTGAGAAAGCTAACATGAGAAACCTAAGCAGGAAAAAAAAAATAGTTCAATTTCAACAGGCAAGGAATTAAATTAGTGATTGTCCCACTTGTGATAGCGCTATAAGTAGAAGTGATAATTGAAATTTAAAACACCAGTGATTTTCAATGAAATTAAATTGAACACAGATTATTCTTTAGAGAAAATGAGTAAAAATCCATCAAGATATACACAGGTCGTTATAAGCATATTCATTCATATATAATGTACATTGTTGACCATATTAGAAATAATGTTTAACAGACATGTTCCACATTTTGGAATGCATAAATTGATTAAAGTAAAAAAAAAAAACTATTTCTTTTGAGGCTTTATGATTATCCTGTGTTGCTCAGAAAACCAACTGATACTCTATGTAAGTGGCATGAAGAATAAGGCAGTTATATCTGTTGTCTAGAGCAGCAGGTGACTCTTCTGCTAAACCAGTGTTAGAGGATGCAAACTATGAAGGGGGCTTCCCTATATATCAGAAGAAAAAATATTACACTTTCTTATTTATATTTAGGACCTTTTGTAATTTTAACATGAGATGTTACAGTGTGGATTGTCCCAGTAGTCTCAGTTATCTGGTTTGTCTGAACAGATCACAGTCATAAAAAGAAAAAAAGGTTTTCTTTGAGTCCTAGTGGTTGCCACTACTGTCAAATCCTGTCAAACAGGTATGCAAAGCTATTAATGTGCTCTTCCACTGCAGCCTGCCTCTGCTTATCTTCCATTTCAGTCCTTGGTCACTCTAACCATCTGTGGCAGTGACTTGGAAGGCAAGGAATCCTTCCTACTTTCTGCAGCTAGTTGATAGTACTTTAAAAAGAATTGCTTATAGGTTGTGGTAGCAGTCCATCCTACCAAAAAGCTTACGAAACTCCTGAAGACTTCTGCAATGCTAGTGGAGATGTGTCTATCAAAATGACATCAGTTCTTAAAATGAGGCTTTGGCTCACACATAGTTTACCATGCCCAGGAGCAGATTTGCACTGCTGGATCACTGTGCCCCAACTCTACATCAAGCCTGGGAGCGGGGTGTGCATTGCGCCCCGCTGATTCCCTTCTTCACGCTCTCCCTCTGCATGGTGAGGACTCAAGAGTCCATACCACATCTCATTTCTCACTTTCTTTCACAAAGTCAGTGACAAGCCATTTCACTGCAATGTCAACTGTGAAGGGGCCCAAAATGTAGTCATTCCCTATTGTGGAAATGATGTAGCAGTACCACTGGTTACGATATCCGTCTTTGCCAACAATTGTACTTTATGAAACCAAAGACCTGCCACACTTGTGACCTGGAAGAGGCAGTAATTAATGATATATGAGTAAAAACATTACTAAATAAAGGCAGTGTAATTTAGTCTAGCAAAAATTATATATTTTTCTTAATAAACAGAGGCATTGGCCAAAGAACAAGCAATATGCCTACAGCACTGTAGGAATGAATTAGTAGCCTTTGTGATTGCTTTGAACACATTAGGGCTTGCTGGGTTCTTGTATATTATTCCTGTTAGAATTATGTAGCATAGTCTATTGATCTTATATATATATTAAAAAAGTAAAACTACTGAATATCTTACAGGGAATTCACAGGTTTAGTAAAGATTTTGAGGGTCTGATTCACCACTGAACTTCTGCACCTTGATATTCCGCTTTAGTATAAGGGGACTTGAGTTCATCTGACCTGAACGAATTACTGAGCTGACACAGCTGTAATGTAACATTTTCATTTTCCCTAGCATATGGGTATTGTCAGATGTCAGCAAAGCACAGTTATCATCTTGCTAATTACATGCAGTTCCTTCAGTAAATTTTTGGAAGAGTCTGGACTTGTTCCATTGGATCATAGGCAATATTTTTTTGCCTGGCCAGACCCCAGAATGACAGGTCTAAAGATAAAGTCATTTCTCATCCTCTCTGTGGAGTTTGAGGCACTCTCCTGCCAGTCTCCTCCCTACACCCCACACAACTGCTTTGACAAATTGGCTTTTGTAGTTGGCAAGCAGAGAAGTTGAAGAAGAACAGAGAGGTAGAGGAATAATGTAACTGCCTGATCAAAAGGACCAAAGTAGGTATCTCTTCTGTAGGCACTGCAATTATCTCATACAGGCACTGATTTTCTGAGCTTCCTCAAAGCTCCCATTTGATGTGGAAGTGTTGAATGATAAATCAATACAAAGGAAATTAAATGTTTCTGTCATTCATCTACTTTGAAAAAGAGGTGTTAAAAGCAGGAGTCCAAATATTGACAATACAGCACTCCAGAAGACTGTGGTTCAAAGCAGCAGTTCAGATAAATGACTGTCTAAGATTAGAAGGACAGGGTTTCTTTTTACTTGATCTTTAGGAAAAGCACCCCCTTGAAGTTTTATTAGCACCTAAGTATAATGGACCATACTGTGCTTACAGTTTGATCTCTATGCTTCCATTGCCTTTGTAGGGGGCACATGGCAGTTAAATTGCTCCTCTCCCCTTTTTCTGTTATTGCTTCTTCTAGAAATGGTTAGATCAAGGGAATGGAAAAAAATGAGCATGCGTGTTTGTCTGGCATATTTTTTTCTTTATCAATGAGAGAACAAAAAGATCTTTTAAATCATCTAACTATACCCAAATTAGTTTTCTTAATCTTAATTTCTAGCACTTTGTGCAGATAAATATCAAATATTTCAAGGGAATTTCTGAGAATTCCTTTAAATTGCTTTTTTAAGGTTGTTTCACAGGGTAATACATAGCATCTCACTTTAGAGATTTTTTTTTCTGGACTGTATTTGATTTTATTTAAACACATTGAACCTTTTTTATTTCTGAAAACCTTGATTTGTTTGTCTCATCTATTTTGAAGTCCCTCTAGAATCATTTCTTGTTTATTAGTTGCTCCTATTTTCTCCTACTCTTGGTCTTTCTTCTGTGTTTCCCAATAACGTAATCTGAACTCCAGCAGTGCTACCTAACCCCTTTTCATAAAGATCATTTATGATTTGCATTCTGTTTCTCATTTTAATGAAAAAAAAATCAGTAGCAAAAGCGAACTCTCCTTTCAGGACATAAAGTTATTCACACTATCTCTCACTTCAAAATCAATAAACAATCTATTCCTAATAAATATATCAAGGATAAAGTAGATTTATATTTATTGTAGAGAAATGGGTTACAGTAATAATATATTTTTTTTGAAATTACTTCTGTTTGCCAGATTCATAGCCCTCTCTTCGTGGCCACTACAGTTCCCAAGGGAGCACTTTTTTTTTTTTTTTTTCCCCCGTTTGTCCTGAGGTTTTTTGGCATTGATGTAACATGGTGCTATTGCTAACACTCACTTGTGCTGGGAATGCTAATTTGCTACCAAGGCTCAGAAAGGGGTTTGCTCTGAACATCTTCTCTGGCTTGTGCAACAGCACAGGGCAGGATGTGACACAAAGTAAGGATGGAGAGAATATTATTAAAAAGATGCTTTTCACGAGAGATGCTGTTCTTAAAAGTGAGCTGAGATTTTGGATCTGTTGGATTGGAAGTTTTCATCTCATCTGATGCCTCCTCAGTTTGATCTTGGATTGTTGTGTCTGATTAATGGGATAAAATTCAGTGATAACTTGCTTAAGCTTTGTGAAAATCTTTTCAGGGGGAAAAATGTTTGGGATCTAGAAAATGTTTTGAGAGGTGGGGTTTCAGAGCATGCTTCTGCCAAGAGGTAGGGAACACAGAATATGCGAAGAAGGGCTCGGTGTCCTCCTGCAAAGGTAAAGAGAATAGAGAAAGGTAGGACTAAGGCAGCAGCCCAAGGAGCAGGAACACTATGTGAGCTGAGGGCAGAGAAAGCATGTGCAGAAGTGAGCAGGAGAAAGATGGATCCTGCAGCAGCACCAAGTAGCCCAAGATGAGAAAAATGGGCTTGTGAACCCAAGACTGAGTGATAGCATGTTAAACACCAGGTATGCAAAGGAGGTACTTGTAAGGTACTGGAATGGCTTTACAGTGGTAGGAAGGCAAATTAATCTCCACACAAACCTTGACATTGAATTACTGCCTTGATTTTTTACTTTTATTTTGCTCTTTTAACTTCATGCAGTATAACTTCACCACCTCTGCTCAGCCAATTATCCATCTGAATATGAGAAATAGGCATTTTTAATGATCTAGTGCCTTAATCACAACAGCTCTTGGAATCATTAGTCATTTCAGCAAATCACTTTTTAAACGTTACACTGCTTGTTTGAGATGTTTTTTTCCTGTGTTTCTTTCATCCTTCCACAAATCTTCATTTTTAACTGCTCACTCTCTTGGCTGTGGGGTGTTCAGCTTTATTTTTCAGGCAGTGTGAAACTGTGCCTAGAGAGCCATTGCCTAAAGAGAAACACTGAGAAGTAGGAAACTGTTTTCTGAAGTGTGTTGGCAAAACCTATTCAGGATGTTGTGGGTCAGAGATACAGGTTTCCAAAGTGGCAGTAGGTAAGATTTATAAGCCTAAAGGTTCTTGGATCTAGGCCTGTATCTGTACTATGGGCCCCGACTTGGCTAAGCTGCAGAAATGCAATGGCTGAGCAATAAAGCTCCTCAGGCAAAAGGTGTTAGGGTAGATGTAGTGGTGACAGTCATGTGCCAGCGTTGGTGTGTGGTGTGGTGGGGCCTGGGTCCTTTCTGGGTGAGATCTATCTATTTTTCTACTTCATCTGTGGCATGGTGATATCATATAGACATATTTCACCAACGTCCCTACTTTTTCCATCATTTGGAAGGCAGTTTGTAGCTCATTTTCTTATATCCTCTACTTCTGACATGTTATGGCGGGGAAGGGGAATAGGAATGGGAATAATTTGTGCACTTAGTGCCTGTAGGCTCATTTCAGAAAATTTATGTACTGCTTGAATACTGTAGCTGGTCAAGAGCTTATTTGAGTTCTCTTGTGGTCAGATTTTCTACCTGTCTATAAGCTAGCCTAGAAAAACACTGCATTTCAGCTGTAGGCACTGCTGATATTAGCCTAGCTACTCTTAAGAAACCTTCCTCTTTGATAAAGCTTTGATGATACTTTTGCTGAGTGATTTTACTACACAGCTGATCTTTAGCCATAGGGGGTCAGGCTGGGTATACAAAAATGTGCACTTATGAAACCCATTATATATAAATATATTTCTGAATAAAACTAGATATTTAGTCTAAAAATACTAATTAATGAGTATCAGAGTAAGAGAAATGCTATAGAGATATTGTTTGAAATTTGCAAATTACAAATAGAGCAAATTTTAATGAATTTTAAGTATGCAGCTTTGGAAGTAGGGAGTTCAGAAAATTGGATATTAATTTTCTTAAGCTCAAAAAACATGAAAGACTATGAAAGACAACAACAACGACAACAAAAAGCAACAACAAAAAACTCACAGGCTCCAGAACTTGTTGCCTCAGTTCTCTAACTTGCAGATTTTTGTCCTCATCAGCATGATCATGTTCATATTAGCAAATTATCAAGGTCTGCTTAGCAAACAATGCCTCTCGTCTCAACCCTTAGAAAGGCTCTGCCACATGCATGGACAACTTTCCATTGCTGTTCCACAGTGGAACTTCCCACTGAAATTAAGGGCTATCACAATCATAGCCACACTTGGGTGAAAAAGAAGAAAGAAAAAGCTTTTACTGGTCTCCAGTGTGAACTCATGAAACTTGGACTGTGGCCCTTGCCCCTTGCTATGTTGTCTGCCACTGCCACTATGAAATAGTTCTCTTATCTCTACTACTGCCCTTCAGGTAGGCTCCTATTAGCTCATGCCTTAGCACTGGCCTGAATCAGGCCAGCTCTTTCAGCCTTTCCGTGTATGCCATGTGCTTTCTATCCCCGGTAATCTTCATGAACCTCTGCTGACCTGTGTCCAGTTTCCCCACATCCATCCTAAGAAGTTGACATGCAGAAGCCTGTAATTAAAATGTATTTAAAATTGTCAAAGCACACAGTACAGTTTAATCCATCATACAAGAGCATTTATTTTGCAAGACAGAAGTCCAAGCTTTGTGCTTGTTTCTGCTTCATTCGCTTTCCTACCCTTCCTTTCTCTCTTTCTTCTTTTTTGAGTCTTTTTGAGTTTGCCTCTTGTCTACAAAGAGTGTTGATTAGGTGGCAAAGAAGAATCCACCTTCTTAGAATTGCTGAAATAAAAGACAGCATGAAGCTGGTAAATAATTTACAGGTTTTGGAGTGGTTTGTAAGACCTTATGTTCAAACTATGATTTCCCAGCAGTAAAATTGCAAGAAGAAAGATCATCAAAAGGCAGAAACATGTTTATTATTCTCTGTCTGTTCTTTCTGTCAGTTTATCTTATTTTCTCTCTAAAGGACAGAGCACTGGACTCAAGAAAAAAACAGCCCAAGATGAACTTTTATTCATTTTTTTCTCTCCATATGGAACATATAATACATTTTTAATGTATTTTTAAAAGACTGTCAAACAGAAATTTTCTTGACCAAAATAAATTACATACAGCTGGAGGGAAATAGAATGTAAGAAATGGTTTAAATGAGTCTCGCATTTTTTCTTTCAAACTATTTAATTATTTTACATTCTTTTATAAGAGTTTAATGAAAGGTAAGAATGATTTTTTTAATTACAGTTGGTGCAATAGAATCAAGTCAGCAATAACTTGCCATAAAGCCATGGGGCATATTTAACAATTACAATATTGAATGTCCTTCATTGAACCAGAGAAATTTTCCCCAAACCTGTGAGTCGAGAATAGAACAGCCTTGGAGGGAAATGACATTGGCTACATATATATTTGGATTAGAATTGTTTAAGAACAGAACTGTTCAGAGTCTTACAGCATCTTAGAGGAAATATCTAAGCTATGGAAAAAGCATCTGGAAAAGCAGTATGTTCCTGATAGGAGTCATTGCCAAGCCTAGCAGAATTTTAAAGAATATTCCTAAAATATTGCTACTGCAGCTCTCTTATCCTTGGAGACCTGTAGGATAAGGTGGGGTGGGACTAGCAATGATGAGGCAAAGAGCTGAGGAAAAGAGAGAGCTGAGGAAAATAGAGAACTGAGGAAAATGCAAAACATGTGGTCACTCTGGCCTCCACTAATATACAATTTTGTGGAAGTTGGCTGCCATTTCGAGGAATGTTTCCTTTAGACAATCTGGGGAAACATGAATTCATTAAGTGACATTAAAAAATATGGACCTTTAAAATAAGGTATGTAGATCCTGTACTTCTCTTAAAACAAGCTGTGTGAGACCTGCTAACTTATTTTGAAATAGCACAAAAAATAAATCAGACAATTTTTCCAGGGTTTCTTTGATTTACCTCTAGCATGCAACCAGGAAAAGGAAGTCTTATTCTTCACTGTCTTTAGCCTAAGATTTGGTACAGCTGGAGGTGCTGATGTTTCTTGTGCCCGTAAGACCTACTGTAAAAAGGGAGGTCATTGTAAAATGTACATATTTTGGATGTCTTTCTCATCCGAGAAAAAGGTAGAAAAATCACTGTACATATTAGTGAGGCATACAGTTTGGTGAACCTAAATACACTTTTTTTGGTCATTTATTATGTGTTAAGCTTACTGGACAAAAATGCAAAATCTGAGTTAAATTAAAAATAAAGCCTTTTTTTTTTTTTTTTTAGTTCCCTGAACATGTTCCAAACTTTTGTCTAAAAAAAAAAAAGAAAGAAAGAAAGACAGGCAGAGTAGAAAGAAGTCAATGCTCCTTTTTCTGAGTTCTTAAATACTGCATTGCCCTTTTACACTCCCATTTCTCTCAGGAAGCGGGTCTGGGAATGTTGAAAGATGTATCAATATATAATAGGAAGAGGAATTTATGAAATACCTTTGTTACTTTTTTTTTTTTTTTTTAATATCACCAAATCTTTGAATGCCTCTTAGAAGCTTTCTTTACTGGTCTTCAAATACAAGTAAAAATCATGGTCTACAATGCGCATTTATACAACTCCAAAGGCTTCATATTAAAAGACAAGCAGAATAGGAAACCTAATTAGGGACTTTGGAGACTGCAGTTCTTATGTGGTGCTGGTAAAAGCAGAGAGAGATGTTCTAGGACATCTTTGCACCCAAACGGGCTGTGAGGTCCTGCCTCAAGTAATAGATTGCTCCTTACCTGGACTGCTGCTGTAAGGAGGAGGTTCTGGATCCAGTGCAGCTCGCTCTCTGTGCATTGAACTGCTTTGTTAGGAGAGGCTGCATGGACCAGCACATTGCATAGAGCTGGTACTATGGAGACCTGTGTTCTAATTCTGCCTCCATCCACACCAACCTCTGTGGCCAGGAAAAAATCCTTGCCTGCTCTGTCTGCAGGACTTCTCTTCGCCTGGTCAGACACAATTGTCTCTTAATGTGACACATTGTCAGTTCTGGTGGAGATCTGATTTTGGCTGAGGTTAAATGACATAAAGGAATCTTAGATTTACAGATTTGACATGCATTTTCAGCGCATTCATTTCTCAAATAGATTACACTATTTGTTTCTTAGCATAAATTACCATAACTATAAATATCTCAGTGTTCCTTATTTGATTTAAGAAACATCATGCTTTATCTCCTTTTGAAAATACTTCTTTTTGCCAGTTTACAATGAGGAATCTATAAATTGGAGCATCAGTCCAAGTAGTCAGTATAGCAATAGACAGAAATAAATGTATGAAATGCGACAATTTGTCTCTCCTCTGTTTCTAGAAATGCTTTCCTGGTAAAGAGCTTGCCATTTTTTTTTTACTTCTGTCTGTTATTGTTGCTTGTTTGTTTGTTTTGTTTTGTTTTCCTTTTCCTCTTCTCATTAAAGAAGAAATTAAGACAAAGTAAGTGCATTGCCCAAGTTCATTGTCTTGGTCTGGCAAATGCAGGACTAGAACTCGGACTAGAACTGTCTTGCCTCTCGTATTCTTCCACTAGCTAATAAACAATACTCTGCGCCTACTCTTCCTTTCATCTCCTTACATAAGTCTTTTTCTGCAAGGTCTCCTTTACATCCTTTCATTTTCTCCCTAATCTGCCTGCTCTGTAGCTTGCCGCTTGTCCTTTCTTACACATTGCAATTCATCAACAAGAGGTAAGGAGGCAGAAGAGCTGTGAACTTGAATGAGATTTTCTTTGGTAGGGACTTCTGAATTCCCCAGATAGACCTTTTTACAAGTGTGGGTTCTAGTAAAAAGTGCAGTACACTTTCCTGGGTTGGTTTCCATAATGCACAAGTGATACATATTTATTGTATTAAAACCTAGCTTAAAATGCAAGCTCAGACTCTGTTAAACCCCCAGAACCACATATATGATCTCACATATGCATAATTTGTCTGAACCAGACTAGATGGACATACT